>DWPG01000040.1:0-13865 GCA_018251495.1 Autochton cellus | reverse complement strand
ATTTGATTAATAGAAAACTAATAAAATGTAGCCTGTAATTAAAAAGTAGTCTGTCATCAAATTTGTACATGGAAAGAAGTGGTTGCTTTAGAATTTAAGATAGAATATGTATTATCCAATCCAGTTGTTATAATTTTCCCATATAATTACTATATCGAAAAAATAAAGAATAGTGCATTTTCATATAGCTTCCAATTGTAATATTCATGTAAATTTTTATCAGATAGAATTTCCCAACTATATAAACAATTGTATACGACTATTTACTACATACTCACATCATTCCATCGGCTCTAATTCTATAGTTAGTTGAAATAAATAATTACTGTTATTTAATGCAGTATCAATATTCTATGATATCAATAATGCATTATGGTTAGTGACGTGAGTATTGTTTTGTGTATTACATAATCAAGCAATACATGGGATATTAATTATTATCGCAGTATACTAATTATTTATTGTTAAATATCCATAAACTACGGCTCCATCTGCGTTCTAATGCGAAAAAGACAAAGGAACGCACATTATAATTACTTTCACAATAATCATTAATATAATAAAGAATACATTTGAAAGAATAAAAAAAAATCGAAATCCAATCAATGGGTAGCATTAAATAGTACACTAAACCCTTTAAAATATCGCAGGTGGAGCTGTAGTATCAGGGAAAGAAAATATGTATGTGTAGATAATAAATATATCTGGCAACACAGCAAGTCTTTACACGATTATAATAATGTTGTAAGGGTTTTTTATACGATTAGGCCTACCTATACTTTGTCTTAACAATTATTGCTTGTGATGACAAAAATGAGATAAAAAAGCTAATGTTTATTAATTAGAATTTATCGTCACAATACACTCGTAAATAATTATAATATGTATGTTGACACATCATCAAATACTTTTGATTATTCTCATTTGGCAGTCGCATTGTTTATATTTTAGATTAGGGCACTGTTATTACGGCGTGCTGAGCGTAAATATGCCGTTTGGGATCATCCATTAATTACGTTTGAGGTCTATAAAGACAACTATTAGAAATTATAATTTTAATACTAGAATATTAATAAATTATTTAAGTAAAAAATAAATGAATATATAAATTTAGAAACCATTTTTTGGATTATTCCTAATGCGATTACGTCACTACGGAAAGGGAAATAAAAAGGGGGATGAAAAATTTAATATTTGTAGAACGTAATTCATGGACGACCCCTTTTAATGCTTGTAACGTAAGATAATCAGAAACATTTTAAAATAACAAAATACAAGTACCTCTCTTTATGCACAAATAATAACTATAACAAACAATAAATATTTATATAAAAGTGTATTTATTGGAATGTTTCAAGTCATTACATTGTGCATTTAATTTACATCTTTATATCGAACAAAAAACGTGACTTTAACTCAAATCCAAAAGGTATTCGTTTACGAATAACTACATTATAAACATCACATAATAATACACAATCGGTTCTAATTCCCGTCACACATCTTGAGGACTTATTTGGATGTTGCTCCATCTTTCGCGAATCTAGTACGTGACTGGATTGCAAATCGCTCACTGTATATTTAGAATAGAATTAGAATAGAAAAGATAATATAATAATAGATATTTTTTTCATTTTATTTAGCTGCCCTTACTTTTGTCATTTATCAGTGTTTGCGCTGCTGTATTCTAGTTCGAAAGATCTTTACAACGCCAATGTGTTTAAACTTAGTCTTCAGTAATAGCAACGCATCTTTTACGGGCCGCAGATACGTACGTTTGGGAAATAGTTTGAGAAATAGGCCAGACCTCACATATTTTTTATAATTCAGAAATTCATCCGCGAATGGTGTTGATTGTTATCGGACATGCGATTGCATCGCTAGTTACTTATTGTACTACTAACCTAGCCTACATCGACCCCGTATCTGCATACGAGGAAGGCTTCTGTAAGCCTTGACCGAAAACCCAGATTCGACGGGTATTACACCGATTGCCTTGACAGACCTTAACCTACACTATACAATGTATTATGTACAATCCACTTTTTACGGTTACATCCCAATACTTAGCGTTAGCACCCGCAATCCTAATGAACTAATGGATATGCCAAATTATTACAATCGTCGCGTCAGCCACAGACACGAATCCAAATAATGCATAAAAATACTTTTATGTAAATTAAACTTTTGTAGGTGTCGCAGTGTACGATATCATTCGACACAAATTAGTACTGTATATATGATTACGTATTTTTCGCACAAAACAATACCTATTTAAGACTCTTAATAGATATCTATAAACGTATTTTGACGTAATGTGATTTAATGTAAAAAATACGTGATTTAGCAATCAATCCTGTACACAATGTAGACATACAACATTCATAAACGAACGCTAAAAATTTTGTACCTCAAAGACGTTGCCACTAAGATCTAAACATTTTGATACACAACTTAAAATTACAATTGGGGCGTTTTATAAAGACATAGGCCATATTCAATGCGTCACTTATATGCACACAAATACATTTAATTTTTTTTAAGCTCATACTTTTAACAATAATGTAGCTACCACGTATTATTAATTAAGAACGCTCACGAGAAATGAAATAATTTAATGTAACTTTATTATTATTCGTAAGTGAAGAAACATTGTTCCCGAGTTAGGACGGGAGATTAAGAGATTTATTACATTATTAAATATTAATTAAATTATGATTAACATTTTCGATTTATAAACATAAAACGGACGGCATTGTAGCTCTAAGAAATTGCAAGGCTATTGCTAGTTGCGTATGCGCGTCAGTACTTAAAGTTATGGAAACGAATCTGTACAGTGTAATAACACTGTTCAGCTCGTTTCAAGTGTATTTCGACACTGTCATTATGATAGACGTTTTTGAGGTTGTAAAAATCAATCATTTTGGAAAACCTTTATCTTATTCATGATAACAGAAAAGTCCGTATTTTGATTACTTTTCTGTTGTAAAATCTATATTTTTCCAAGAAGTTCCGAAGCAGTTTTTAGGAGTTAAATACACACCTAATTAAACTTGGGCAGGACTGTAGTCATTGTATCAACCTAATCGATTTATCCTGCATTTAAAAATATATTTAACCATTGAAGTATTGCTTATATACTGAACGATATCATATCCATTATTCACCGACAACACGGCGATTTCTGGGCAAAATTTGTGGGATTTCTTTTGAACTTTCATTACGTTATTTTATATATTTATTCGTAACAAATTAAAAGCAACTTAAACAGAAATTGTATGTGAAACCAAACCTTAAGTATAGGGTTAGCGAGGCACGATTTAACTCGTCAATATCATAATTGAATTCTTTGAAAAACGTAAATATTTCTCGCTTCTATTCTATTATTATTTATGAATATGGAATTAAATCTACACAAATTCTGCTCAGTAACACTAAACAACACCTTCATTTGACGATGTGACTAGTGAAGTCACTCGCTCGAAGTATGCGTAACTTCCACTTGTAAAAATATTCATAAATTTCACATGTAAAAAGGTCACGCCGACATAATGAAAGTAATACGCAAATAGATTTCCAATTATTAAATCATTTATCTATCATTTAGCTGCACAAAAGAGTTATCCATCATGTGGGTGGTGATACACGAAAATACTTTGTTCCACTTGACGATGAAAACTTGCTAGCAGTACCAACTAGCTTGCAGTCAGTATCTGTCTTCGTTTACTGGGTCGTATACTACCAATAGTGGCTGTTGTAACATATCAACAAATTTTATCGACAAATGAAACGCACTGAGGTGTCGGTCTTTGTTGTCATCAATAAAAATGTGCATAAAGTGTTTCTCATCGTTATCATCAAGTGGACATGTCACAGATGTTACTGTAATCACAATCGTCAAGTGGAGTGCGCAATGTGACAGTAGTGGACGTCGAAGTTGTGACAAATGTAACGTGCGACAAGTGTGTCAGTCATTGTTGTCGTCAAGTGGTACTTGGTGTGATCGTAGTCGTAGTCAAGTGGAGGTGTCAGTTGCTGATGTTACAATAGTCCCAATCATCAAGTGGAAAGCGTGCATCTTGTCCGTCGTCGTGGTCGTCGAATAGAGCGCGGCGTGACCGTCGTCGTTGTCAAGTGGAACACGTGTATCTTATCAGACATCGTGATCGTCGAGTGAAGCGTTGCGTGACCTTCGTCGTCAAGTGGAGGTGTCAGTCAATTGGAACGCGTGCATCTCGCCCGTCGTCGTGGTCGTCGAGCGCGCGGTGCTCGATCGTGATCGCCGAGCGCCGCGTCAGTCGATGGTGAGCCGCAGCCGCTTGAAGTAGTGCCGGCAGCAGAGCGCGGTGGGCGAGGGCGGCAGGTCGTGCGCGCGCGCCTCGCTGCCGAGCTGCTCGAGCGCACGCGCGTACTCGCGCTGCAGCGCCACGAAGTCGATGTTCTGCTCGCCCATCGCTGCCATCGCGAGGAACAGGATATCCCTGCACAACATCACATAAAGCGTATTTAATTATTTTGTTACTGAAGTGACAAGGACAGATACTTAGATGTCGATTATGAAGATAAAAAAAATGAATATTTAAGAAGCAGCTAACCTTTTCTTTATAAATATGAATCTGTTCTCAAAACTCAACTAGAATTATTAGGGCGGCGCTTAACGCTTAGACGTTTAGTCAATAAAAATATTTTTAAGAACATGTAATATTATACGTAAGTTTACCTGTAGTATGAATGATATCTTTTACTGGAACCGCTAGTGGACTCCCGCCACGCGGCCAGTTTTCGTATCGCGTCCGTGAGATCATTGCTGAGCAGACCATCAAGTACGGCTAACATGACACTGAAAAAAATATATAAAAATAATATTACCCCAACTGAAATTCGGCTAGCGATTCGGAATGTGGATTAAGTCTTCGGATACATTTATTAATAGCAATTTCAATTTGGACAAATTATGTCTTGTTTGAGAAGATCTTGTATTTACTGCTAGGCTGACCATTCAATGGCTAGCATCGGGTGAGCAATAGTTGTGTAGGTTACCATCTTATTACATAAGCTACTGAGCAGTTGCTTTTGCTGTTCCCGTTTGGGTGTCCGATTTGCTGTTTGAACAACCGACACGCATGTCGGTTGTTCAATTGCCATTGCCATTGTTCAAGTCGGTTGTTGTTGTCGGTTGTGCACTGCGTTGCACATGGCAAGGTTTAAGCAATACAGTCTATGTGTCTGTTAAGTTGCGTATACTACAAAGTAGATACCGAGTTATTATTGACTTTTTTACGTCACGTAAACGCTGAAAACAGTATGCAATATTTTGTTTTATATTTGTATAGGTAATATGAATACAATTTTAAATCTTAATTCTTTATTCATATGTACTTAATATGTACTTTCAATAAAATAAATTAATGCGGTTTATGTTTTGAAATTCGCATTCCATTTCTATACTTGACAGTATTCACGTCCAATTCACGTTCAACCTAAAGCTAAAAATGTAGGTCGCGAGTGCTAGGTATGTATAACGTAGGTCGACAGTTCAAGCCGTAGATACGGTCGCTACTGTCAGCGTGTTATCGTGTAGGCCGCCAGTGTCGGCGAGTAGTGCTGCTGCCGAGTACTCACGAGTGCTGCGCGCGCTCGTCGTGGTCGGTGAGCAGCAGCGCGCGCAGCTGGCGGGAGCGGGCGCGCGAGCGGCGCGCGCGCCACGCGCGGTGCAGCGCCGCCTCGCCCTCGCCCGCGCGCCCGCCCTCCCACGCGCACTGCACTGTGCACCGCCCTGCAACTGCACGACATTTGTACAACATACGTCATACTTGCGGAACTTAAGTTATGTAAATTTCAAGTGGAGTTACACAAATAGCTTTTTTAAGTTTGGCACATCACTACAAAACACAGCGTGGTAGTGACAGGAGCGATCTAGCGAAGTCAGAAAGTGTAGGGAACCGGCAACATTAAAGAAAACCATCCCTCCTTTTCAACCTTTGTTTTCTATCCCAAATAACTTCAGGTTCGCCACTAAAACCTGATGAAGCTAGGACCACTTGGCCAACAGCAACTTCATAATTAGAAAATAAAAAGATAGGAGCGCGCAGAGAGAACAAGAGGGTAAGACACAAACACATTTAAACAAGTTTTGACGAATATTCGGCTATTCGACAAGGAAAACTAGAATATACGATATTCGGCGTACTATTCATAGCAAATCTACTTACAAGGTTATAGAGCGATTTAACGGAAATTTTAAACAAACATGAAAATATATACAATGCACAGCACAGGAGAACAAAAACTATATAATATAAAAGAGCAGACGACATATACTGTTCATCACGAATATCTAAACCAGAAATCTGTACTTAAGACAGAACAGATTACTATGATGCGTATTTTTTTTGGCAAAAGGACATCTTAATTTACAGAAAGCATATTTCCAAAGCTATCCCTGATGGCTATCTTAGGAACCACACATGTCATTTTAACTCACCAACTTTATCTACATCGGGCAGTGGATCTGAACTCTGATATTTCCCCGAGAAGTTGGGACAGAGTAGATCCGGCAGATGGTTGTCGATATTGGCACGTTCCAGGAACCACACTAAGTTCCAGTACACTATCGGATGCGATTCCACGAATTCCGGCTCGGCCAGACACGCGTCACCTTCCCTACCTAGAATATAAAAAAATGTTATTACTCCAATACTCCACAGATATGATCAGTCAAAGAGACAATATATGAACGGACTATTACTTAAGTCTATATGTTAATATTGCCCTATTAAATTTTCCATTATAATAATCTCTTTTCTCATTATAATAAGCTCTTTCTTCATCGATATCAAATATATCTATAATAATCATATCGTTTTCCTATAGATTATTTCAAAGTTTTTATTAGTTAAAATTTAATGCAGAGTTTAAATATGAAAAATGTATAAAATGTATGTGCTAAAATATTGATTCTACTTGATACTGAGTACTTATGTGACAATATTTAGGAAATGATGTTCAAAGATTGTTATATGAAAGTTCACAGGAACAAAGAAATAAAACACTTTCGTATTACTAACCTAATATGGACTCAAACTCTTTTCTCAGCACCAGAGGATTCAAATAAGGCACACTCATATTTTCTACTTGTGTCTGGTCAGTGCGGAGAACCTGTGAAGGAACGTGATGTATTACTATATGGTATAATTATTTGTCTCTTTTTATTAGTTTACCAACATGCATGGTAAGTGGTCACTGCCGCCCATGGACATCTGTAACCAAATAGACATAGAACAGAAGCTCCATCCGAGTCAATCACAGATACGTTGCTACTCCTGAGGACTGAAATGGTCGCCTCATATATAAGTGAGCCGACAACCACACTCAAACGAAGCGCAAGAGTTGCTTCATGCTAGAAATAGTTGTGTAGCTGTCGTACCTTCTAGTTCGAACTATATTCGTTGTTTTATCCAATTACGGCTAGGCTAAAAGGAAGGCTATGATTATAGCCCGTATGTTCATCTGTTACCTCTTAACTTCCAAAGTACTTACTATGATTCCATATATTCGATACATTTTACCGGCCGCAAGTCATACAGCGCGCTTTACATCCTACAGGAGTGTCGTTAACTAGGAGCACGACGTCACGTGCACGCAGACTGACAATATAAAGGGGGATATGTCAACACACACCTGCACGGAGAGCAGCGGCACAGTGTGCCGGCCGCACGCCGTGCAGCGCGTGTTCAGGTTGGAGTCGTCGGCCGCCCAGCCCGCCATGATGTCCTCGTCGTACAGGAACGCCATGCACTGGTGGCACTGCGAGCACGACGTTATGTGCACGCGGACTGATACGTTCTCTTGTGGCGCGTCCTGACAATAAGATAACACCTAATATTAGTTTTGTTTTTATGTATAAGTAGCAAACGATCGCACATCCTGACAAAAGATAACAATAGATTTGTTGTTGTGTTAGAGCAAAAGCATGCAGTCTAAGGTGGTAGAACTCTTTGCAGGTCGACTCCGGCGACACCACCGTTGCATCTGTTTCTGCCCAATAATAGCAGTGTTAAGTGTTGCTCAGTTCTTGTTTGAAGGGTGTGGTAAGGGAGACATACTTATCCGAGGCGTCCCAACTTAGTTCTCAGAGGTAGCAACGTATCTTGGACCGACCTCAGGTAAGACTAATCTTATCTGGGATTGATTATGGGCGGTAGTGGCCGTCTACCTAATGAAAAGTTGTCACTGCTGCTCGTGGCCATTGTAATTAACCCAATAGAAATGGATTCCTACTGGCAATCTCATATGCATGTTACCTTGATGTGTTCCAATTTAGTCATCGGGAATAGCAATGAATTAATGTAGGACTCCAATCCTACTATGAGCTGAGTAGCAATATCCATGATCTGCATTAGCCGTTTACCAGCAAATAGATTACAACCTTGCTTGCTACTAAAATAAAAAAAGACATTAAATTTGTGCGTGTCATCATATTATACATACCGTCAATGGTGGGTAGAGATTGTCGGGCAAGTGCGAAAAGAGCGTAGCGAGCGAGCCGCGCTCCATCGAGCACGCCAACTCCGCGTCGCTCGAAGTGCGCCGGAATCCCATCCCACCCGTCCATTCTACAGACAACACGATAAATTCCTTTGTGACTTTATGACATATTATAAAAATATAATACACGTTTCAATGGGAAAATTTATAACATTACGTAATATATTTATGTATGACTTAATTTGCTCTGCTTATTTTTCTCATTAAAGCCAGAACCGCATGTCATGGTTCTAAATTCAATTCTTGGGCAGATTTATGTTCCGTCTTGCGCATTTGTTATTGTATTTTCGATCAAAGATAATTCTGATGTTGAGTTATAAGAAACACTAATATTTATGATTATTAAAAATTTAAAATGAACTATTTAGGAACAAGAAATATAATGGCCATGTAATCGAGCATTTAAATTACATAACCTGATCTAATAAATTCCAAATCCGTATAAATTTAATTCAATACGCTTAAACTTATTGTTCTTAGGAGAAATTAAATAAAAAATGGCGACTATTTATATATTTACACAGGAAATAAAAACCAAGCTCAATTCTTATGTTAATTGAAAGTATTTAAATGCCTAACTTACCATCCGGATTGATTTCCGACGATCCATCCGAGGGGTCCTCCTCAGTGATGAAGCTAGACAGCGCGCTGGTCGCGTTGCCGATGGCACCCTTCACCGGCGAGTTGGCCGATATCACCTCCTTCATCTCGTCGAATTTCTTCGCCATACTCGTGGCCGCCGACTTGAGGCTGCTCAGGCCGCTTTGCAAGAGCTCGTTCGATTTCTTGCCCGCTATGCTTGATGGGCTAGAATGTTACATTGGAGCTTGGAACGATACGTACACCTCATACAAATAACATCGATAAAAAATTGACTTTTAAATATTTTGAATATAAGATTTTTTAAAATAAATAAGTATCAAACTTTTATCATCGTAATTTATACAATAACACATTTATTTTCTTATTAAAGTATAGATAAACTGTGGCTATTGAATATACCCAAGAGACTTTTAATAAGATTTACACTTTGTGATATAATAATAACTTATAACGTAATTAAGTACATGCTGGTCTTACGTAAAACCACGCCCAGAAAATAAATTTTATCTGGTTATTAGGATGTAGTATTTGTAACGCATTGCGTCAGATCAGTTAACATCACTGGTACGTAAGGAATTAAGAATCGACCCCTTGTATCGACCCCTTAATACTAAATTAAAGACACGATGAAGGAAAACAAATTAATATATACAACAACGTGATACAAGAAGCCCCAAACATGCAAAATGATTATTAAACAAAACATAAGTCAATGGATGTATGATATACCAAAGCAATGTTAATAATACATTGAGCAAGATGATGGTTCTATCATTAGAATACCGTGTTATAAACAAACAAATCTAACATTATAAAATACTAAATAGGAAGCGAATTTAGTAAGAGAATAAAGTAAATATTCATTGAATTTTTTTCTAGTTTTAAGGAGATATGCACCTTCACCTGAAAATATTTACATAATAACAAGATTTATGTCTTTATCCATTTGCCCCCTTTTTCCCTTCCTTAATTAATTCGTTGAGTGTACGTTTTGGGCGAACACTTCTAAAACGCATCACTTTGCAATGTCATCCAGACATTGGGTTTAGCCATTGGCAAATCCATCGAATTATACCTATTCTTTAGGTACCTTTGCAATTTAATTTTAAAATATGAATCTTCCAGAAATAGATACGGGAAAATATTTGCAGTGCAGTGCTGTATTTTACAGTGCTCTACGTTGTAATATTAATATACTTTTAAACGAATAACAGGGAAAGGTACCACCACCGAAAAATAGGTAAATCTTTGTAGTATCCCATACTGTCTGTCAGAACTTACCTGAAATAGTTCTCGATCATAGCTTTGCCGATTTTCATATTTTCCTTGCGCAATGACAGCCTGGCGGGCGAATAGCGCCTAGGGGAACAGACAAGCTAGCACTTGCATAACGTGAACGGTGCAACTAACTTTGCAAACAATATAAGTAACAAACTAAAGTATTCAACTACAGTACTACACAGTACAAACTAGTATTTTCGATGATTCTACCATCATTTTAAGAAAACTTCTTTGGATCTACATATCTATATATCCTGTACAAAAAACACCAATTGCAACCAATCGTCTTTTTGAGGAGAATATTTTGTTACATACACACAGAAACTTGCTCCAGTCTTCGGAGGTTGTATACAAGATATTTAGAAATATATGACATATTTCTAAACATCTTGTCATCAAGCATCGAACTTCGATATCATGATTCAGAATACAAATATAGCGACATCTCTTATCGAGTTAAGCAAAGTCGCTACAATACCCCACCCACAGTAATGGTTGATGGTCCCAATAAAATGATGGTAGAATAATAAAATGGTGTTCATAGGATTCCACAGATAAAAAAATCTTAAGTAGGCAAAACAATAATGATCGAAACATGCTTTTGCGAATCTGGTGATAAAAGAAATCCATTCATTGCTACGAATAAATATTTAAAAATAAATTGGCAAATTAAAAACTGCTTGTAAACTTTTAATTTCTGCTTTATCGAATACTAGCCCAATTTCCCCAATTTTCTGAATCTTATCGAATTTCATATTCTTAATATTTAATTCAAACATGCAAATGATCAACATATACTACTAATAATACAACGAAGACTGATGATTTATAGATGAATATACATGCTACGATTTTTTAATTTAACTAAGGCAGATTTAGTAATAACAATCATGAAAATTTATATGCTACATTTTTTTCTATAGAAAGTTTATTGCGTTACGTAAGTCACAAAAAAAAAGATGCCGTGACATAAAAATATAATACATATCTTGAAATCAATATTGGCTAATAGTAGGTGTATGGTCTACTACTAGGACATTATTATAACACAATACTGTACTACTAGGTAAGCAAACAATGGATTTGGAGTGCCAAAAAAATACTAACTTTTTATTTATTAAAACACTGAATTAATTGGAATAACTCTTAACTATATTTTATAAAAACGGAGCTGTTAAGCTAAATTCTTTACAGACATTTTCAATTTTTAAAATTAATTATTCTTCAAGACTAAATTTAAATCTACAACACAAGCATTTAATTAAACGACAAACACAAAGCCAACTTACCCGAAGCTGATCTTAAGCGTGTTCCCGAGGCTGACGAGGCTGGAGGAGACGGTGCCCGCGGGCGCGGTCTCGCTCCTGTGCAGTTTCCTGTCGACAGGAAACTATCGAGGTTATCCCGAACGCGGGCCGCGTGGCGCTAGCCTACTGGGGGTTAGCGGGCGCACTGTCACACGACGCGGGCGTTTGTGTATGTTTAAATCATTTACGCTTCGCTTTAACGCGATATATTCTAAATTACCGTCCTTCTGGTATAAATAAATATAGGTAGTCATTTAAATGGCCATAACTATATAATTAATTATCATTGCAATTTCAGTAAGAAACCATATTGCCACGTGCAGTGAATTTTTAGATTGATCTAGAATCTATAATTTAAATGTACAATTGACAATACACTTTACAATATTTCATAATATTCTGCTAACTTGACTATATGTTTGAGCAGCCACAAAGTTTGACATTACTTGACTATTTTTGTTTTGTTACAAATCATGCGTATTCCTGTACCATGGTGATACCTATGGAATTATACCTGGTTTTTGATTTCACATTGAATAAATTAATTACCGCGCCGTCTAAGGAGGTCATTTGGATGGGGTGGACAACTCTCACACACACACTAAAAGGGGTAATAGTTAACTATGTTACTACGAAAACACTTTTTACTCAAAGCAGAGCATGCAGTCTATTCATTAACAAGCTCACAAATAGACATCGGATCTAAGTTTAAGTAGAGAGTTGTTATTTCTCTAAAAAATAGAATTTTATTTAACCACGCGGTTTAAATTAAAATGTTTATATCTGATTACATCCATTATTGTATTCAAGTTGCCTTGCAACTGTTGCGTTGCCAAGCAACCCAATATTTTGTCTCGTATAAAAATATATGCCTAAAACTTACTTACTGAGACCTTAATACTAGATCCAATATTCACTTAGTTGCTATATATAATAATATAGAGCAAACACAGCATTCAAGGAAGGTTTATACCCATGGTGTTCCTCGGGGGGGTCCTCTTGGAAGGAACCGGTGCGACGGTGGAAGAGCTTAGGGCTGACGCTCAGCTCATGTTTCGGCGCCGGGGGCTCCTCCTCGGACTCCATGGAGCACCCGCTGACGCTGTCCAAGCTGCAGCAGTCGTCGTCTGGTGGCTGGGGACGAAACGATTATTAAAGACACTTTGGTAATAAGCAGTGATAACCTATTGATTTGTAGCTCGGCCTCACAATCCGAGATCCGAGGTTCAAATCAATGTATTAGCAATTAATTAACACTCCCCTTAACGGAGAAGGAAAACATCAAGAGGAAATCTGCATGAATTTTCATTAAAAAATAATAAGTTCACAAGGATGTGTGAAGTTTACCAATTTGCACTTTTTTATAATTTGGAAATAGCAAATGAACATACAGTCCACCTGATAGAAAGTGGCCACTGCCGCCCATGGACATTTGTAATCGAACCCAGTTAAGATCAGAGCCTACCTAGCCTACCTAAGATTGGTCACACATGCGTTGCTACTTGCTACCCTTGCGGTAGTCCGCAGTTAGAACGCATCGGATAAGTATGTCTGTCTAACAACAACTTTCAGACCAGAACACAACAGCACTTAACAGTACTGTTTTTAGAAAGAAATAGGTGTGACGGTGGTGACTCCGGAGTCAAAACATAGTGTACCACCTTGAACATGTGAAAACTCTATGCGACAGTTAAAAACAGTTCAAATATGTACCTACTCATAGAATCAGACGTAACACAGCTTAATCCGGCTTTGCGGATCAACAAGCGTTAGTTAGCTAGTCTGAATGCCGATAATCCAATTACGACCGGACCTTATTTAAATATACTCTACTCGTATCGATCGAGCACTGTTAGACTAGGTTTATACCGCACTAGTATACCTGCGACTTTATTTGCGTGGCGCCTAAATTCTTAAGTGACATGGCATTAGGCGAACAAAAGTATTGATGTAACGATTTTTGTAACGGAAACGGATACGCTGGAGAGTTACGTTACATGATTTTAGACTTATATTATCGCGGAATGGATACATAAACTAACCACTGGATTCCACGTTTGAGCTAACCTAAAACCATCTTCTCTATTAAAATTGCTAGCAATTTCTCTTCAGTTCTCCCCGCCACAT
>DWPG01000039.1:0-13865 GCA_018251495.1 Autochton cellus | reverse complement strand
ATAATCATTATTTAATTATATAAAAATAATACTTATAGGAAGATCTCAAAGATTATTGCGAATATGTACTAAGTTTAAGAGCTAATTCTTTAAGATTTTTTGAAACCATCTTATAATTCGGAATTTATATTCCTATTCAAGAATCATTTGAAAAGTTTATAGAAAAAATATTCATCTTTTACAACATTACACAAAATATTAAATTATGTAAGCTAAACGCGTTCATTTCAAATTGTACGTGATAGATATATAGATAAAATTGTATTATAAAGAAGAAACTACATAAATCATTATATTACATTACATAATACATTGCGTGATACAATATGGACTTAATAAACTTTGATCCTTAAGAATGCTAAGATCCTTAAACCATGATCCTTAAGAATTAGCTCTACTACAACTAAAAGGCACTTAAATGTCAGATCAGTCTTTTATCTACCACATTATAAAGGGGATCACTAATTCTCTTCTTCAGTATCTAAGCTATCGATTGGGAAGTTGGGGTTCAGGAGGGGACTCTTACCCCCAGCACCACTCGGGGAGTTAGCTGAAGATATGCCAACGAGATTGTGGGTGAGACTGTGACGTCGCAGGTCACAATTCCGCCTAAAAACCTTACCGCATGAAGAACAGTTGTAGGGCTTTATGTCGGTGTGGGTCAGTAGGTGTGTTTTGAGGTTGGACCTTTGGTTGAAACTCCTGTTGCAGACAGGACACTTGTGGGGGGATTCTTCCATGTGTAATATCTTGTGAACGGCCAGCGTTCTGGATTGACAGAAGCCTTTGCCGCATTCAAGGCACTTGAACGGCTTCTCCTTTGAGTGGATGTATCTGTAAATAAAACTCTGGTTAAAAAATATCAAAACAGAAATTCTTACATGTCTAAGTAGAGATAAGACATTGTGCTCCTAAGTAATTTATAACATTTTAGGCACTAATGTTTATTAACAAAGGAAGTCAAAATCAAATTTGTTCATATGTTCAACAAAACATGTTCATATTTTGTATGAAATTTTTAGGAGAATTAAGGGAATAATGAAATGTATAAAATACTTAGATGTATGTATAATGCAATATGGGCTTAATTTTATTTAAATTGATAAATACATAGGTATGTGACATGTGACGTCAAAATTTTTTTTGCACCGCTAATGGATTATTTGATTATAAACCAATTTAACAAATTTTATGTTACAACAATCTGCCATGAAATTGTAGTTTACCTACTTATAGTTTTGTGTGTGCCTAGGTTCTCATTCCCTTACCTGCACTGTCTGTATTCTTACACATATAAATAAATTTATCCTAAAGATATTTAAGTTTGTATGAATCCATATATATATATTTTTTATACTAAATGCATATGAAATGTTTGTTCCATGTAATCTTCGAAACAACAGGACCGATATTGACAGGACCTTCACTGGCCGATAGCTGATGATATAAGGCGTAACTTAGGCTACTTTGGAAAAAGAGTTAGGGTTCCGCGTAAAAATTTATAACCCGTTAACCATGGCGCCGTCGCCAGTTGTCAGCTGCTATCAGGTAGGTATATTAGAGCCGGCTTCCACTTATGTTTATATGTATGTCATGTTACATTTAAACGCGGATGAAACCACGGGGCATTACTAGTCCTATATAAGTTTTGAGCATCGATACGAGCCAAGCAGCACCGACGCATAGCTCCAATAAATACATCATGTCTGCGGGCGCCGAAACATTGCTCGCGTGTTATGAACACCTTGTGGGACAAGTAGGGTGACCAAGCGTCCCGATTTGTACAGTACTGTCTATTTTAAGGTTGCCAATTTCGACAGCTTTTAAGTAGGTAGCGGTGATAAAATTGCGACGTTGCGATGTTTGGAATGACAGTTCCGTATGAGAATGAGTTTTTTAGTTACTTTAAAAGAAGCAAAGGACACCGCAAGACTTAGTAAATGATGAATACGAACAATATGCGCTGTAAACACTTAAAAAACCTTGGTTCAGACTTGGGGGATTCACCAGAATTATGCGGTGCGTTGTCTATTTTTTCATTACAGTTTAGTCAAGACACAGTAGCAAATACATTTTACAAAAAAAATAAACAAAGTATAATTTAAGCCGAGAGATAAAAATCCAATGTAATTATTATTATTAATGTATCCAATTATTTTTTTAATTTACTGATGTAGGTATTTTTATTTTTTTATGGGCAACATCATGATTTTCAATGACGTTTAGGTTAAAAGTATAGATATAAATTGGCGGAATTTTTCATCTCTCAGCGGTAACAAAACTTGTTAACAGTTGTCACCTAAATTATATCAACATGTTGCGATAAGCTTCGACTTATCATGTTATTTTGTCGTATCCGAAATCAGGACCGTTGACTAGAACATATTACCGAAGATTATTAATTCGAAATCCAAATCTGATCATTCAAAATGTCAAAATGACAATACTTTAATGAATACAATTTTTATTCAAAACTTAATTTATACCAAGTTCCACGTAACCCCAGAAACGCTTTCGACCGGGACTGCTAAAATTCCAATACCACGAAAATAAAAAGGCTGCGTGCGTTGTAGACGAACGTTATCATTGGAACGCACATTTTATTTGTCGCCATTATTGTTTTACCAAATTCCCGCTGCATTTTGATGAAAGTCCATTCCGAACCACCAATATTATATATGGGTGAAATATGCGAGACGCGGTCGCGAACAATGACGTCATTTATATGATCGCTCGCGAGGACCACGGGCTTTAGGTGGAACGAGACGGAGTGTTGCAATCATTGCGGGACTAAGTGGACTGTACCCTTAATGTGCATCGATTTTATTAGTGCCTTAATATCGATTTTATTAAATTTGGCATAATTAAGGTACATTTTTATCACTTCATTATATTTTATCTTTGGTCAAAAATAGTAAGAAAAATGGTTTTCGAATTAATAATCACAGTATAGCTTATAATGAAAAGAAAGGATTTTATTGTTAGGTGACCTCTGCTGTGATTTACAGTAGTCAATAATAAATAATCATTTTACAATTCAGTACTAAACATTTTAGAACATTACTTGTATTACATTCACGATAAAAGGTATCATTTTTATCAATAACACAATCGTAATGAGCGGCCAATTATTCAGAAGGATTGACAATATATTGAATGAAAATTTAGTTTGAATAAAAAAGCTGGGAATATTCGACTGCTTAATAACTACCACTACTACTTAAATACGTCTTAAAATACACCTATACTATGACACGAACTACAGAAATAAATAACACATGTGTAAAAAGAAATTGTGCTCAAAGCTTAAAAGGGACATCTACTAATTAATACAAATTAAAATCGATTTATATTGAATGTACTAATCATTATCATCATTGGAAACATTTAAGACGACAATAAAGAGGAATGTACGTTTAGCCGTGAATATAACAATCTGCGAAGAATTTTGTAGCAAAGATAATTCGAATGTGCTAGACAAAGTTACTAACTAGGTCTGCGAATATATTTTCGAGTTACATTACGAGAGCAGTGAGAGTTTCACAAGAAGCCAATAAACATGTGAAGATAATGAGAGACATTGCAACTTTGCAGTGAACTTTTAAAATAGGGTCGCAAACACATTGTTTGTCTTGTACTCGAGCTTAAAACTGGGCTGCATAGCTTGTTAGTGTAAGTTCTTTCCTATTAGTCGTGTTTATCCAGAAGTTTAAATGCCCTGGAACATTTATATTCGCAAATTTCGAGATTCAATAGTCCAGTTCGCTGCAAGATTCCAATCCCTCGAAGAAGCAGGTGTTTATCACTTCTAGTTTAGACCATGAGATTTCAACTAGAAGACAAGGTATTTTATTTTGTATTAGTTTGTAGTTACAATTCTTAAGTTAACATACAGTAAAGATCGATAGGTTTGTTTTGCGCGATAAATTAGTCTCACCGTTATTAAATTGTTCTTTGGTAAGTAGTACAAGTTAGATCTTAAGTGCATCTAACCTATTACTAACACATCGTAATACTTTAAGTTAAAACCAGAAGGTTTTGTTTTAAATTGACATTACTACTTTTAAAAATTTACGAAAGGAATTGCCCAAAGTTCGTCGCATTAGTGCTTAAGAGAACTAGCATATGCTGCAATTCGAAATATTATACGACGATACAGTAAAAGTACAATATAAATTGAAGTGTTTTAAGATTGGCAACTTTTTCATATACGTACATTTAATCGATATATCTTTGGATCCAAGTGGTAGAAAGAACTGCGCAAGACAGATGTGTGCGTAGAAATATAGAAAAGTCTAAGAGAAGCGGCCTTGAGGTGAAATCACTATAAAGGGTCAGAAAGGTACTATGTATTTCAGGTCAATAGCAACAGACGCGTAGGCCTGGGTCGCGCAAAGAACTGATTATAAAAACAAATATAAATAAGAACCAAAATAATAATTGACATTTCTGTTTGCGGAATTGATAAATTTTATACATTTATTTTTATGGGTTTACATTTATTCGAGTGCGCGAAGTACAAACCATTCCAAAATGTTGCCAACTCATGTGAGGCGCACTCCTTTAAAGGCAATTTCACGGGTATTAAAATTTCATTTTAAAGTCCAATTTCGTGATATGTTACACTAGACCCTGTCAGCGTGAACATTCTTGTCCAAGATGAGTATTATTGATCCCTGTTGTCGTACTCAATCTACATAATTTATCCAACCTTCTCCTATCATTACAATACGCTGAAATTTCAACTTGCCTTTCATAAAATTCTGTTGCGGTTTTACTGCAGGCTTTTAAAGGCTTTTAAATTATAGAAGTTATGGCACCGCTGTATGTAATCGAAGACAGGAATGATATCCTAATACATAACGTTTTCTGATTTTCCCATTATTATTTTAGTTTATTATTTTAGAAATAAAAAAGTGACAATAATGTTGCCACAGCGAACGAAATAAATTATCTTAATATAAATAGATACAAAGATACAATATAAGTTATAAATTGGGTAACAAATGCATCAAAAATTTAACAAACATTAAAGTAAACAAAACAAAACTTTAACCAGCTGTAAAGAGTATCAAAATACGTAACAAAACTCAGACTTATTAAACTATTTAAAATGCGAGAATGCATTTCGAGAAAAGAAAAATGTAGCGTAGGAAATGAAACAAAGACGATAGAATGGAGATGGTCAAACTTAATTAGAAACTAGATAAACGTACTCAAACGTGGAATGTATTTAATAAAAGAAAGAATCGTAGTTTAGTTTCCAGTGCACGGTAATGAGATCAAATTAGCTGAATGCTCAAGTTTAATTACGATTTAAGATTACAATCTTAGTCACGTTCATACCTATTTATATATGAAGCTTTCAAGTGAATACTATTTTATTTACTAGAGTTACTCTAGTCTGCTACCTATCATAATCTGCGGCTGGCAATATAGCGCCGACTTCGTTTATTAATCAACATTTGAATTTCCATTTTAATGAACATGTGAAAAAGGTACAACTATTCCAATATAGTATATAAATAGTTCCACGTTGTGCGTTTTGTTTTCAAGACTGTCGACATTAAAATTCTAAATTTGGATGACGGTCGTTATTCTGGTTGCACTGAAAACTAGGAACCTAAACGTCAAATATTTCGCGACCCAAAACATGTTCCCTGGCCATCTGAAAACAAATATCAAATAAAAGCGACATTACATACCTACGATACAAAATTAACACTAATCGCTAACAAATATACAATTAAGGGACTAGGGCACACTACAGGAATCGCTTCCTCACTGGTGACACGAGTCGTGCTGAATGCAACGAAACTCCCGATGAAGGTTAAAATGATTCGAATGGCTCAATCAGTTTTAGTAATTCAAGAAGCTTAACACAAGAAACGAACCAAACATACTCAATAAACTATTTACACTGAGAACTAGAAGGCACAGTAGTAGAAAAAGGATGTAGAAGATTTTAACAAATCAAAAGTGAGTGATTGTATGGTATGACATGGAATATCGTGTATCTTGAAGGCTCTAAGATTTTTAGTGAAAATAATTTCGTAAAGCTCTTAAATCATAAGAAGGGAGATGCAGAGAGGGCCGATTTTCAACCGAGTCCCGAAAAGTGAGTGTTATAGATCCTCGCTTATAAGAGAAGTTACATCGATTACATATATTTCCCAAAGAAGGAATACATTACATATAATTAAACAGGTAGAGTATATTAGAGGTATGTTGCCTAAATTGTGAATGGTACGGACACAATACTTATTTAAATAGAGAAGTGGACATTCCGATAGCGACACGACTATTTAATCGACATACAATTTATCAATCATGCAATTTAAAAGATAGGAATGGACATTTTAATTACTTCCAATATTTGAAATATAATTACGAATACGAATACATTGATAATCGCTAAGTTATTTTTGCTCGATGGTATGCGGTCTGCAGATGTTCGGAGCGATTTTTGGGCATCAGTTGCAGATGCAGATGATGCCTCTGTTGCGGTACACCGGTGTCAAATTCTGAACGAGTGATCAAAAATCTGAGAAATAGTTTGAACAGACCGACGCGCCTATACGTTCTTACATAGGTTCCAAGATGTTAACAGTATACGAGAGTGTACCGAATTGCATTCGGTCCGGTCCGGATGTTTACCAGCGAATGCAACTTGCACTCCATCAGAACGTATCGCGGTCGTCACGTAAACAAGACGTGGATTATCAAGGATACACGTAAACACGACGATCCAATCCGTATGTCGACACGACAGCGACGTGACCGAAATAAACACTTCATAACATTGAAGGCGTCTTGTATGCAATTTTAGACATACAAATATTACGAAGTACATATGGCACGCTGAATTAAAAGCCGATTTCGGCTTGCATGGGATTAATGGGACAAACGAATGATGTGGTGTGATTATAGTATTTTGTTAAGAGTTAGTACAGTGCTGACATGTGATTGGGAGTGTATCGTCGAGTTACTGTTAGATGTTAAGGTGAGTGGGGTGGGGGTGACCGGTGCACGGGCTAGTTCGACCGCTGGCTTAGGGTGCGAGCATCTTGGACAGCTCCTCGTCCTGGAGGCATCCCTTGAGGAACTCCTCCTGAGTCAGCTGCGCGTCATTGTTCTCATCCATCTTCGCGAAGATGTTCTTCGCGCGCTCTTCGGCCGAATCAGCCGGCCTGTTGCTGGAGCAAGCACCCAGCATATCATAGATCGCCTGCGAACATAAGTTTCTGGATAGAAAAATATACACATCACGAGTTTAATTCAGGTTCATGCATGACATGACGATTGTTATATTATTTACTGTTGGCATTCTGTAAATGTCCAAAAAACAAAAGTAAAATTAATACGACCTACTATAGACCCGTTCCAGGTAATTTTATTCGTTCAGCGTTTTTTAATATATATATAGTTCCTTTTGTATCATTTCGGTATATTTATAAAACGTAACCAATATTGTTTTTAAAAATAAATGTGTTTTCATATTATGATAATTTGTAACGAACTATATTTACTGTTTACGATCGCCCATATCATTTGACCGCAGTCAAGGCTCAACCCCCTCCCACCTGACCGCAACCCCAATTGGGTCGCAACCTCCGTTTGATAAACAATTATATTTAATTATTTATTGATGTTAACTTTGCCAAAAAACGTTAACACTTATCGTGTAGGTAACATTGTGTTAAAATAACAATGTAGGTAACAAATCTCAGCTTTAAAATGAAATCATTTTCCACGCAGAATAAATTTAAAGCAGTGCAGGGCGGCGAGTGCGCCACAGCAATGTGTCTCAGGGCAAAGTTAATTTGTAAAGAGCAGTGACTAAGTGTTCGCTTGAGAGCAGGCGAAGCGGCCTTTAATAGTGTCTCAAAGCGCCTTTTGTCATATCGGCGCCTCGACCTCCATTATCGTACACCGATAGGAGATCAGCTTAGATTATCAATTTATGGAACTATTTATTCGATACATTTTATGTCGTCTATCGTATCGCGCGAGAGCCGTACCTGCACGATCTTCGTCATCTCTTGAATATCAATCACACCGTTCCCATCGACATCGTACATGCGGAACGCCCACTTAAGCTTCTCCTCCGGAGTGCCACTGGAAGTCACGTGAATCGCCTGCAGGAATTCCTATAACAAACGTAAACATGTTGTTCACGGTGACTTTCAATTATAAGTCATGCACGGAAGTCGGCTGTTGAATGTACTCGACACTCAGCATACAATGCAAGCCAGTGTAAGTTTAAATAAGTTCTAGTTTCGCTACCAGTCACGTAATATAATTTGATTAATCACTTCGCTAGTACAATTTCGTCTTGCTATACACACATATATGAATATTGCACACGCAAAGCTCGCTTTATATATTTAAATATTTCATTCACATTATAATAATGATGACCCTAAAGGTTACCTTGAAATCGATGTAGCCGTTCTTGTCCATGTCGAATGTACGGAATACGTGGTCGCAGAACTCCACAGCGTTACCAGATGGGAAGAACATCTTGTACATGTCGACGAACTTCGCAGGAGTGAGTCTGCCGTTAGGGCAATCTTGCTGTAAATAACCAAAAAACGCGAGCATGACTAGTTTATCAAGATATTTTAATCACATCTACCTGCATACTTATGATTTCAACGTCAAAATCGTTTATATCCTTACCTTGAATCCCTTGTACCACTCCTTAATAGTGGTTTCGTCGTAGGACGTGTGGGTCTTGAGGAAGTCCATATCTTCCTTGGTCAACTTATCTTTGCTGACGAAACAGCCCATTTTTGCTTTTCTAGAACAATAGAAAGGGTACATATAAACTAAATACCGCTGAGAACGAAAATCGAACTATTTACGAAAAAAACTTTATAAATTAGGAGCGGTACGAGATTGTTGCAGGATATAAAGCAAACGCTTAGGACAATAGTAATAAAGTGGAAAAGTCCGCCTACATTCCGTATTTGTTGAATTTACTTGCGAATATGTGCCTTCAAATATTCATAGCTTGCGATTATATTTTGTTTAAAGGATAATTTTATTTAAATAATATAGTGAAGACCAAAACTCGCTTTGTAAATTCAACATTATCTGTAGGTAAACTAAAAAGGTACCAACAGCACGAAAGTAAACGATGGAAGATAACACCGTGTATTAATCTCGCATATGAACTCCAGTCTCACATTACACATTCTAATGGTTGGATAGATTATGGGTTATAAAATTTGTTATTGGATACAGTATCGGCGGATAAATTTAGTATTTGACGCGACAGAGGCGCCGAGGGCTCGGGGGGTGGAAATGTCACGGACGCAACGCTGTTAAAGATAAAGCGCGCCCTCCAACGAAGCACTGCTCTGTTCTTAAAATAACCAAATTGATAACAGTTCACCTGAAAAATATCGGTAACCTAAATACAACAATAACCTAGTAACGGGACTAAATCGACTGAAGAACACTTGACTGGAGACGAATGAAACGAATACGGAACCGGAACATATTAAATTTTTCCGTCTTTTGAGATAGCTCTTGAACTAACGGAGTGACACTTTGATAAGACGAAAATTCATTCAGTTGCTTTGCCTTACGTTGTAATAGATCTTTAGCAGTCGCTACATTCGCTTACAAAGTAATTGCAACAATTGAGTATTAAATCGCACAGCATCAATGAACTTTATCTAGCATTTCCTGCCGTTTGAATACAAATCCACGGCCACATCTAAATATCCTCTGAGATTCGTAGTTAGTACTTCATCATACCTCTATTGAAATGTATATTTCGTTTTCTGAATCTGAATAATTTATAACATTAAACTAAAATTGACTCCTTCAACCGTAGCAGACAATTATTGTTTAAATAACATAGTTAACATACCGTTTCTATCCTACAATACATTCCTAAATTCATCTACGTAGGTACCAACTACATGAATCTGTTTAAAATATATTGTGAATCCACGTAAATCGTTACCGTTTTATAGTTTTAACAAATCCATAGAAAACCAATTAAAGTTCAGCAAACCGTGACCAGGTTGTGCAAACTGGCCCTGAATTAATCTAATTGCTACTCGGGCAGCCAGTTACTAATGAACTGAATGCAAATAAAAGTCATCTTACGGGCGTATTTAACTTTCAATATTACTCATTGTAAATGAGCAAAATGATTTACGGAAAACCATTAAAGTAATGTGAAGATAATAATCACGAAATTGATTAAACCTAAAGTAATATTAAAGTACACTGTCTAAATGTAAAGATTACTCGTAAGTATCATCACAATTCCAATAGAAAGTGCTTTTTCCTATCGGACATCGTTAAAAGAAAGAAATATAAAGACTCAGGGAAATAAATTAAAATGCGATTAAGCTACGACCAGATAGCTGCAAGAGCTTACTTAAAGAAATGATAAAGCTCTTTGTGGCATCTAGAAATAAGTTTCCATTTCTACCTTGTAAAATAGTGGTCTTAACTGGAAAAAAGGATTTTCAGTATCAATTTTATTACTTCTGCAATACAGAGATGATTTTATTACTTAGCTATCTTGCGGGGTTGTTGTTACATAATGTCAATTTTTTTCCAATAGCGTCAAATATCGTCTTGCTTAATTAAAATTTATATTGGAAATTTGTATTTTATAGAAAAAATTGACCTAATGTGAAACATTTTACTCCTTAAGGTTTTTATCCATTGCGTCGTACAATATTACGAAAGTACAAAACACGGTCGGTACAGAAACTGTATGATACTTTTTATAATGATAAAGTAGCAAACGAGCACGTATTCCAGCTGGTGAAAAGTAGCCACTGCCACCCATGGTCATCTGGGATCAACGCCACATAAAATAAGAGTGCTACCTAAGGTCGCTGGACTACCAGTCTACCGGAGGTCAGCGATGCTAATGCTGATGCGCCTGGGATAAGTGTCTCCCTTACCATACCCTTCAAACCAGAACACAGCAGTGCTAAAGTTGTTAACAGCAGTAGCTTTAATTGGGCAGAAAAAGGTGTGACGGTGGTGCCGCCGGAGTCGACCATAAAGAATTATACTACGTTTAAATAAAGTTAGTCTAACGAAACCCAAAAGTAAGTATTAAGTACCACTATAGGATACAAAACTAATGAGTTAGTTTAGATGAATTGAATAATTACATTGATGTCGAAAGAATAATACTTAATATTAATCTTTAAGTTACTCTCTTATAAAAAGTGTTATTTCGATGATAGGTACACTTAAGTTACATAACAATAATCATTTTGTATTTAAATCTACCAAAATAACATCGTATTTCGGAAACAACATAGTACAATACGTTTTAATTTAAGCTGCTGATATCCGAAGTGCTTTCCATGAATTTCCATTAGTGTAGGTATGTGATTCATAGCGGTGGAATCATCTTGTTAGGCCCTCTTTGTCCAATAAATTACGATGTTGTCCTCCCCAATATACTATCTACATGACGAAAACAATAGTGACACATTGACGTCATTGAATATGTATAGTAATTATTGTAATGTGCCACATACAATTTAATCATCGAATGATTAATCCGTATAATGGATTATAATATAAACCTGCGTCCAATCATCATTTGACATTTAGGACCAGTTGAAATTCTATTCAATTCAAAGGAATAGCGATGATTTGTAGCGAGAATTAAGTTCCATACCACGTATATTTTAATGATGTAATGTTAAGATTTACCAAATGAAATTAAATCGTTTTGAAAGGTCGTACCTATGAACACCTTTGGGGTCAATAGTCACCCGATTACTATCACGTTCGTGGTAATAAATCTTAGGTATAAGTGTATGTTTTGTAACTATATTGATTCGTAGTACCTATCAAATTCAGCCTACAAGGGTTCTCTTTACCCCCAATACCATTTACGTTATCTATATTATCTGGAAAAAGAGGTAAAGGGTTAATACGTTAATCCGATTTTGAGAGCCGATAAATTAAAAACGTTAAAAAGTCTAAATTGGAAACATAACTAGTTAGATACTTTGTTTTAATAAAATTTCTCTCCGTTCGTGATAATAATGTTTTAAAACAGAATTCATACACTAGAGCGGCGACGGGGAAGCGTTTTCGAAACAAATAAATTACCTTTAAATCACACATCACACAAATTGATACAAAGTAATTAAGTATAACAATGAAATGAGCAACGTAATTAAATTTTGAATTCACAGGAAATGTTTGCAACTTTGGACGATATAAGTTAATTTATAAATGGAACAGCGACAAACAGTGACCCCTCGCATTTCTAAAAGCGTATTGTATATAAAATATTGTTATTGCGGTTCATGTTACCACCTTACCACAGTTATGTACATTTCAATTTGGTTAAATAGACACTTTTATATAGTCTCATATTATACAACAAAGACATTCAATTAGTAGTAACAAACAATTAAATTCTTTAAATTAATATAAACATATTTTTTTCATTTTACAAATTTTCATACTTAATTGATTTTTTTCCTTTGTAGGTACAACTTCGTCCTACACCACAGACAGTAGGTTTCCATAGAGAAAAATACCCACAACATACTATAAATTTTAATAAAAGGTCATCCTATACTTTGATGCAGTTTATATGTCAGCTAGTTAATAATTCAAGACCTTAGCTGCTCCGTCTTCAATATTATTTTCCATTTGACGTTTTATGTCTATCAATTTCCGTATTGTTTAACAGTACCTAGTAGGTAGGTACCATAGACTTAGATTTTTTTCGCTACGGTAGGTACACGAAACAAAGAAACGAAACTAAAAAAATGTTATAAATAAGATTTTTTTTTGATTTATCTAAAACACATCCAAAATGTAACTAATGTATTATGTGTATAGTGTATGTGGTGTATGTGAAACTTAGTAGGTTAAATACCTACTAGTTATTTTTCGCATATAATGAAAACACCTATATAGTTATTAAATACCTATGTCTAATGAAGTATTTGGGAAAACTGGTAGTAAAATTACAGCATGAACTACAAATTAATACCAAGACAGTAAGAAAAACTGTAACTGATATCAATCAGTTTTGAAAATAGCCCCAGTACCGAGATATTAATAAGTATCAGAGCAAATATACGTGTATTGTGATTATCTGACGACTGTGCATTGTAGCTTTTGTTTTTGATTAAAAATACAGCTTTAAGTATAATCGTCATTCATTTTAGGTGACCTACTTTACAAGTAGGTACCCACGGACTAAGTTAAAACCCGAGCGCAAATTGATTTTGATACGATCTCGATTAAAATCAAGTGTAAGCTATTACTTAATTCATTTTTTTTCTCCTACATTTGGCGATGAAATTAATAAAAGGTTGCTTTTCACGCTTTATAATTATTCATCTTTAATTTAATTAATGAAATGAAATGATTTAATGAAAACTATTAAAGTACTTTCAGAAATATTTTTTTGATTTTATTTTATTATATAAAGTGTCACACACCTCCCCCAATAGTGGTACCCGTACCCAGCAGTGGCAACATTAAAGTTTACGTTTTGATTCAATTAGCTGTATAAAAATCACCAATCAGTCCGGTGCGAAATAAAACTTTACAAAATACTTCATTAAGATGATTTGTATTCCCAACATAAAACTTCTCAATAAAATGCACCCTAAAAACTGTAAATCTATATTCGAAATGTAGCGAGTATAACGTTAAATAAGATTAAGATTACATTACATAGTGAGTCGACGGCGTCGAATGTGTTAGTCTTTGCATATTATTAACTGTATTTTTTACTTGCCTAAGTAACGTGATATAAATAGAGATTACTATTCCTCGATCTCGCTCCTAAGTAATAACTGTTTAGTGAACTACTACAAAATCAAAAAAATAGCAAG
>DWPG01000038.1:0-13934 GCA_018251495.1 Autochton cellus | reverse complement strand
CAGCAGCGCTTAACACTGTTGTTATTAGTCAGAAATAGGTGTGGCTGTGGTGCCGCAAGAGTCGAACTACAAAGGGTCCTACCTAGAATTTGACGTTGTATTTCCCAGTACCAACCAAAAGCAACTAATGTACCTCGTTTTTCAGTGCGTGGACATCATGTTGATACTGCAGGTCTTCAGGAATGCAGCCCTGAAGTACTCCAGACTTTGCTGATAAGTCTAGCGAACGATAACTTACAGATACCGGCTGTGACGAAAGATCTTTTCCTGAAAAGATTGCGCGCTGACTTTCCGAGAGAAGTCGCACCAATTGTGTTAGCTCCCTTACTGTATCCGGACGATACGCAAACCCCTTTAGACGAGGTCACCAGCGCTGGTGACCTAGCTACCGCCATTATGGAGGTCTCCTTAGCAGATGCGATCAAAGATATTGGTTATGCCTTTACAGCTTCAGTGGAAGAATGCAAGAAGCATATCGTTAATTTTGGAGTAAATGACCCCAAAGCGACCGATGTGGTCAAAATGGTCTCGGCTATGCTCCGACCAGCTTCTCCGGAAGGTCCGAAGCTGCTGACTCCAGGGAATTTCTGGATGAATCACGAACAATCGAAGAAAGAGTCGCAGAGTGATGCATGGAATCCGGAAGTCTTCGTTCAGTCCGTCAAAGATTTGGCGAACGGTTTGAACTGGAAGGAAGTGATCATACAACTAGACCAGCCAGAGTTTCTGGTGCCGGACAGGCAAGCCTTGAGTTTGCTGTTCACGGTTTTGAGATTGGGTTTGCAGGATTACCCAAGTAACACCTTCCCGGTTGAGTACCTCTGTCGTCGCTGGCAGAACTCAGAAGGACAGTTGAGTTTAATCACGAATATATTGAAGCATCCTGACATATTCAGTTTTGCTGATTACCCCCTGCATCCAGTGTCGATCGATATACTGAAAACGGCTCCGGAAGCCGACAACAAGGAAGTCGCTTCATGGCGCGGACTGTACTTGATCGAGTTGCTACTGTACCTTTCCGAGCGCGGTCATTACGTCCAAGTCTACGAACTGTTCAAGTTTCCGTTGCAACACTGTCCGGATATCTTGCTGCTCGCGTTGTTGCAAATCAACACAGTTACCGTCCTGAGACAAGAATTGTTGACGGCGCTCGTACCAATTTTCTTAGGAAACCACCCAAACTCGGGGATACTACTCCAGCATGCCTGGCATACACAGAACCCAAATTTGAAGCCGTTAATTATGCACGCGATGGCCGATTGGTACATCCGAGGTGATTGTGACCAAACGAAACTTTCGAGGATTCTAGACATCGCGCAAGACCTAAAAGCGTTGTCGTTGCTGCTGAACGTTCAATCTTTTCCATTCGTCATCGATTTGGCTTGTTTAGCATCACGGAGGGAGTATCTCAAGCTGGATAAATGGCTAACCGACAAAATAAGAGATCACGGGGAAGCGTTCGTGTCGGCCATGGTGAAGTTCTTGCAACGGCGTTGCCCGGTGATGGGTCCCGATGACCTTCCAAAAGCGGCTCAGTTGCCACCGGAGACGGTGGCGACGTTGCTTTCGTGCTTGCAGCTGTGCATATCGAATGTCCAACAGGATCTCCAAGAAGCTATATACAATGTGATGGCGAATCAAACGTTGATTTTAAATAAGATGAGGCAGATGATGCCTGGCGCTGCCCGACCTGTCAGGGTGTCGGAGTCGTTTAACCTCGGGTCTGGGTTCCTCCACATGGACCCAGCTAGCTTGACCCCTGGCATCACGAACATGTCTATAGGGAATACATTCATGAACGGGTCTCCACGCCTGATGGGCGGACCGAACAGTCCTTTCGGGATGATGATTCCTCATCTAACAAATATGGGTCCTATCGATAGAATGGCGCCACTGCCTTTGGATACTCTTCGCATACCGGACCCAATACCTCTCCCGGACATGACGCATAACATGTCCAAAGACATAGAAGAAGAGGCGAATGGATACTTCCAGAAGATATACAACCATCCACCGTATCCGTCGCTGTCGATTGAAGAAGTTTTGGAGATGCTGAAAAAATTCCAAGATTCTCCAAGCAAGAGGGAACGAGAAGTGTTCTCTTGTATGCTGAAGAACCTCTTCGAGGAATACAAGTTCTTTCCGCAGTACCCGGATAAGGAGTTGCACATAACAGCTCAGCTTTTCGGTGGCATCATCGAACGAGGTCTGGTACCGAGCTACGTTTCCCTCGGATTGGCCTTAAGGTTCGTCTTGGACGCGCTCCGGAAGCAGGAAGGATCGAAAATGTACTTCTTTGGAGTGGTTGCTTTAGACAAATTCAAGTCTCGTCTGAAAGACTATCACATGTACTGCGAGCATGTTAGGGCGTTGCCACACTTCAAGCAATTCCCATCGCATCTGATAGAGTACGTGGAGTATGGATTGCAAAGTATGGAGCCGCCTTCGAAGCCCCAGGGGCCGGTGCTGCCGGCGACCCTCGCGTCTGTTTTGACCCAGAACACAGCTGTAACTTCTTCAGCGCCGTACAGGTATATTAGTTGATTATATCATAGTATTAGTTAATATGTACAAAACAGGGATTCTATCTGAAGACTAGTTCTTTAATGGTGGTAGAACCCTTTGTGCCACCGCCACACCTATTTCTGCCAAATCACAGCAGTGTTAAGCGCTGCTGTGTTCTGGTTTGAAGGGTGTGGTAAGGGAGACATACTTATCCGAGGTGTTCAAACTTTTTCCTCAGGGGTAGCGACGCATCTGTGGCCAACTTCAAGTATCTTATGTGGAGTTAATCATGGATGTTCATGTTTGACAGTAGCTAATTACAATCAGGTGGACTGCATGCTCGTTTGCTTGCTTGTTTGTTTGTTGAGTTGAAAAATAATTCGATATTTAAATTTCATAGGGCACCAAATACAGCAACGGATGTGACCAAAATAGTCACATGTGGACCCGGTGGCCGTCCGTCCATCGCGAACGCGACAAACATAGACACGTTGCTCACAGCGACCGATAAACAGGAAAAGATAATCGCTCCACCAGAAGCGATACAAGACAAAACATTCTTTATATTCAACAATCTGAGTCAATTGAATCTACAAACGAAATGCGAGGAACTGAGGGAGTTTATGACGGAGGAGTACTATCCGTGGTTGTCGCAGTACCTGGTGATGAAACGCGCATCAATAGAATTCAATTTTCACGCGTTGTACTGTAATTTCCTAGACGTGTTAAAAGTTAGAGCGGTTAATAATATGGTCGCGGATGAAACGTATCGGAATATCAAGGTTCTGCTGCGCACTGAGAAAGGGATTGAAAACTTCTCGGATCGTTCGTTACTGAAGAATCTGGGGCATTGGCTGGGTGTCATCACTTTGGGACGGAACCAGCCGATTTTGCATATTGACTTGGATTTGAAGGCGTTGGTACTGGAAGCGTACCATAAAGGGCAACAGGAGTTGTTGTATGTTGTCCCATTTGTCGCGAAGGTTCTGGAATCGTGCGCGAAGAGTTGCTTCAAACCACCAAATCCTTGGACGATGGCGTTGATCAACGTCCTTGTGGAGTTACATCAAGAGCCGGATTTGAAGCTGAATTTGAAGTTCGAAGTCGAGGTACTATGCAAGAATCTGAGTTTGGACATAACGGAATTGAAGCCGACGATGTTTTTGAAGAATCCGGACAATTTGAAGCTGATTGAATGTCAGCTGTCCTTGGAGAAGCAGGTGACGGCGAAGGTCACCCAAATCCAGCAAATGATGGCGCCTCCGCCAATGATACCAACCGACACGGGCGTAACAATACCAATCCCGGCTGCGTTGATACCAACCGAAAACATAACGGACATACTAGGTATACCAGAACCAAGGTTCAGTTACCAAGAAGTGAATTTCTCGTCAAACGCGTTCGAACAGAAAATAACTTACAACCCACACATCGCGTTACTCGCAAGCTATCCAAATTTGAAGCAATTCGTGAAACCGTCGATCGAGCGATCGATCCAAGAATGGATTCACCCGGTTGTCGACCGATCGATCAAGCAGTCTCTAACAACCTGCGAGCAGATTATAAGGAAGGACTTCGCGTTCGAACCAAACGAAGTTCGGATGAGGATAGCTGCTCATCACATGATGAGGAACCTGACGGCCGCCATGGCAATGATAACGTGTCGCGGTCAAATTGTCAGCACGATCAGTACCAATCTGAAGTCGGCGTTCGCGACCGCGTTGCTGCCGACCACACAACACCAGGTGAGTTAGTTTCCATAATCGTTACTCTAGTTAGATTAGGGTAGATCAAGGAACATATTTCAGAAGTATCAGTATGTTATTCCGAAGTATTTATAAAAAATATTATATTTTTTGTTAAAATCCGTAAAATAGAATTCAATTAAGTCCAAATTTTCTTGCAATGAGTTCAGAATTCAATCGAGTCCACTCAAAATTTTCTTTCATTGAGTTCGAAGCATCTGTGTAAAAGAAAATCACTTAGTTTTATTTTTATTTTCCTACCCGTTTTATATTTCATGAGAGTTATATAAAGTTTTATATTTTACCAGATCAGTTATCGTAAATTTTTCTATATCTTACTTTTATCTGTGTTGTCCTATCTTTTATCCACTTCATCTCATCTTTTTACCAGTGTCACCCAATCTTTTCCAGGCCCATTTTATCTATTACTTATTTCATATTACCTTTTACCAGCCCATCTTATCTTTTATCAGTCCCGTATCCTCAATCCCTTACTGTCTCACTGCTGGGCACGGGTCTCCTCTCAGAGTGAGAGTGATGCGTAGTCCCGTATCATCTTTTACCAATCTCATCGTATCTTTCACCAATCCCATATCATCATTTACCTATCCAATCTCATCTTTTACCATCCCCATCATATCTTTTACCAAACCAATCTTTTACCACAGAAGGACATGATAGATAACGCGTCAGCGGTGCTAGCGACGGACAATATGGAGCTAGCGTGCGCTTTCATCCAGAAGACTGCTGTTGAGAAGGCGATGCCGGAGATTGACAAGCGGCTGATGAAAGACTTTGAGATGAGGAAGCTGGCGCGGCAGGACGGACGGTGTTATTATAATGTATGTGATTATTTTTATGTTTTTTTTTTATAATATGGAAGTAGCAAACAAGCTTGCAGACCACCTGATGGTAAGTGGCCACTGCCGCTCTATCTGGGGTTGATGGCAGATGTCCAATACTGACAATGTAGTAAAAACACATACGGTCAACTTTGTCAGATGTCTATGTCAAAAAATGCGTTATTTCTTTTAAATGCATCTTAGCAAATTGAACCTCATTTTCTCTATAATTACTGTTTTTCTAATGCACAGACGAAAAATAAAAAGTTTATTTTTTATATGGATGTATAAATTTGGTTTTAATTATGGTCGAAATTGTACCATTGTGACGCGGCTACTAGTATATATAAATTTGTGTATTAACACATATTTTCTATTTCCTTCGTCAACAGGACGTTAGCGAGCATAGAATCCCTACTAGGGTCCAGCCCAGGATCGGTGGACCGACTGACGTCCAGACATCCGTGTACGAGGAGTTCGCGCGGAACATACCCGGGTTTCTGCCCGTCCGGGACCCGGCGGTGTTCGCGCCGAAGACGGGGCCCCAGGAGCAGGCGTCCTCGTCGTACGGGCAGCCCGTGGACCCAGCTCAGGTGAGTGAGGAAAGTGGGGGAGGAATGGTATATAAATTCGTAGCCCGTAGATCCTGCACAGGTGGGTAGAGGATGTAGGGGAACAACGGAATATAAAATTCGTAGCCCGCAGATCCTGCTTAGGTGAGTGGAGCAGGTAGGGGAACGATGGAATATAAAATCTGTAGCACGTAGATCCCACTCAGGTGGGAAGAGGAAGGAATAGAATATAAAATACTGTAAAGGTAAGGGGAGAGTGGGGTAACGGAGTGCCGTGTGGTGTTTAGAATAGCATCTACCCAATTGGATCCACGGACGTGTTGATATACGTGTTAGCAATATACCTGGGTACCTACCTGTCCGGGAACTTGGGGTCTCCAGTCTGTAGGGGTACAGATGCCCATAGCGTAGCAGCCTGTAGATTCTGCTCAGGCGAATAAATAGGTAGTAGGATAAGAACTTAATAAGTGGTAGAACCAATACACTTTGTCTCACTTTCACCTTTTTTATAGTCTTACCTAACAATAAGGCAGACGGGCTACCTGATGGAAAGTAGTCACCGTCGCCTATTCGTCGCCGTCGACATTTGCAACACCAGAGGAGTCGCCAATGCATCGCCGGCTTTGAAGGAGATCTCTGTTTGCACCTTTTTTGAAGAACCGTATGTTATGTCGCTCCGGGAATACCTCGGGAGGAAGTTCATTCCACATCTTGCATGTCCTTGGCAGAAAGGAATGTGTAAACCGAACTGTGGAGGACCGCCACGAGTTCAGTTGGTGTGGATAGAACCTCATCCTTCGGCGAGTAGTGCGATGGAGGAAGGGTGACGTCGGCACTAGGTCGAATAGTTCCTCGGAACACTCACCATTGTAAAGCCGTTAGAGCACGCAGAGGGAGCCTATGTCCCTCCGTTTATTATGTGCGTTTTAGTTTACTGTCATTGGTTATTAATTATTATTGTTTTAGCAATGAAGGAAAACATTGCGAGGAAACCTGCACGATTAAGAGTTCTTCAAACTCAAAGGCGTGTGAAATCTACCATTTCGCTTTTGGCCAGCGCGATAAGCTATGGCCTAAGCTCCTCTAAGCTAAGGTTGAAGTGAACAGCAGTGTTAAGCGATAAATTTAACAGCAGTGATAAATTTAGGTGTAAAGGATGTGGTAACAGAGACTTACTTATCCGAGGTGTTCCAACTTAGTCCTAAGGGGTGGCAACGCGTCTGGTAAGTGTCTAATCTTGTTCGGGGTTGATTTAAGATGTCCATAGATGGCAATGGTCGCATCAGATGACCTCACTTATTCGTTTGCTACTTATATAGCGATAAAATGGCGTAGTATAAGCTAGTGTTTGGTATAAATGCGGATCTGAATTCACACGATATTAATATTTCAAGTACTACTAAACTACTTGATACAAATTCTGTATGACTAAATGTAATTACAGGAGCGTCAAGGAATTATCTATTCAGCTAATACATTCAGCATATACAATTATAATGATTACACACTGTATGACTAACAGTATGCCAGGAACACAAGGAAATTAATATTTGATTATCAATTTACTAACCTTCATCGAGAGTGAACACGTGCTATTGAATATTCAGAAGCCATTTTATCTTCAGTAGCTATCACCTCCATTGCAATCTCGATTATTTATTTCATTGCACTGAAGACAGCTGAGTGATAATGTAGCGTTGAGATATAAATAATGCATTGATATTCTGAATATTACTGTCAATAAATGACTAATATATCAACTTGTAGTGTAGATGGCGAAGTAATAGGAATTTAGACATCCCATTCATACGTTCATTTCTTATTTTATGAAATCACGTGTATGTTATAGTAGGCTCGTTTTAAGATGAACTAAATGTTACTTGTCTATATTTTTTTCTTATGAAATATGTTTTTTGAGTTAACACTTCAAATTTTAATATGTTTGCATAAATAATTATCGTTGTTTAATTATTACTATTATTCCCCAATACGTTGTATTCCATTATTTGGAAAATAAAACACGTTCGCACATCATCAGGGAATCATAATTTATAAATATATTTTTAAAAATTGTTACCGGAAAAACAAAAGCGTTGATTACAGCGCCGCAAGCAAATGCAAGTTAACAAATTTTGGATTTATTCAGAGTCCAATGAAAATTGCGCTATAATATTTTATATAAAAGGTTATGTGAAGTAAGTTTGGTGAAGTATGCTTCTGTTTTTGTTGTGGATACTTAGTTCATGATGCCTAATGAATTCAACATTGATCTTAGCAATAATTTGAATTTCATGAAACTAAAAATGTTAATAAAACCAGTTATTAATATAACAGATTTTCTTTCCTTGTACGTTTCTTTGGAAGATGACAGTTGTTAAATTAATTTAGTCTACGATGTCGACTTTTTATATGTAAATGGCGTAAGAGGTATAGTCGCTATGTGAGCCTTAAGTATATTAAACAATTTAACTTTACCTTACGCGGATGTCGCGACACGTGTGTAGGAAATATGCGGAGGATTATTAATTCAAAATTGTTTAGGTACGGAACAACTTAGAAATTGTTAAATTGGTAACTGTTCAAATTTGTAGGCGGCAGAATGTTTCGTTTTTTTTTAAAAATAAAATGAGCAAATGAGTCTGCATTTCAATTAATGGTAAGTGGCCACTATCGCCCACGGATAACTGTTATAAACTTCATATAAGATTAGAGTCCTACCTAAGGTCGGACACAGATGCGTTGCTACCACTGAGGACTAAGTTGGGACGCCTCGTATAAGTATTTAGTATTATATGTCTGCCTTACTACACCCTTCAAACCAGAACATAGCAGCGCTAACCACTGCGGTTATTAGGCAAAAACAGGTACGGCGGTGATGCCACCTGAGTCGAACAACAAGCTGTTTTACCAACTTCAAAATTATTAGAGAGATAGTTACAATAGCGAATTAACTTGAAAAGAAATGTCGAATAAACTTGATATAAAACTTACGTTTGAATATTACTTAAAACTTGATTTTCATTACACTTATTGTTTTTTTTTTCGTCATAATAATCGCTAGAAAACATCTAACATTTTCATATAGAAATCGTTAGAGCATGTCGAATGCTATGGAATAAAATAATTGCTTTATAATAGCTACGCTTCTTAACAAGTCTGTGATAAAACCTACGTATGGCACATAATTATGTACACATCATCAACTCTAATACTACACGTCATTTATAAAAACCTCACATGTGTTTCTTATTAACAATGTAATAGTAATTTTACTTATTGCCTAATTAGGATGTACTGTGGTATTTCCATTGTAATTTAAGATATTTGAATTATTTGATGAGATCGGATAACAAATTCGTTTAGGTACGTAAGTATATTTTCATCCATTTATTTATTTCATTATTATTAAATTAATCGTAGACAATGAGTTATTATATAATAAGTACGTAACATACGCTTAATCGTAATAGTTTACAGTTTTAAACTATAAAGATTTTTTTATAAGTTCTTCGTATTGCGACGGCAGTGGGCCACACCTATGTATTTTTTGTTATATACCAGCATTGTAAAGCAACGTCATTTGGTTTAAGGGAGTCGTAAAACCCGTAAAACACATTTACTTATATATACCTACTTACTAAGGCCTTTACTTAGATCTAAATCGGCAGGCGTGACACGTATCCATTGTACCTACTTAGATTAAATTAAGAATAGATAAAAATTATGTTGTTAAGAAGGGCGCATAACCTCGAGGTTTGTCTTGATCGTAAGTGATCTACAACGCGGTCGAAGGTTGGCCGGACGACCTGGTGACAAAATTTTATGTGTAGGTACTTCCGTACTTTGGATTGCTCATTGCACGATAACAGGCGGTTAATCTTGTTGAAGGCCTTACAAGTGGTTTGAAAACACCCATCATGAGTCAGCTATCCATTCATACCTTTCTTTCACCGTAGCTTCCTCCACCGGCCTGCATGAGAGCATAAGGAGGAAGCCTAACACACTTATGCTTGGTTTCCTCCTTATTTAGGAGAACTATGGGACACAAGGCCCATATACTACAAACTACGAGTATTTAGAGCAAATAATCTGTAACGAATCTGACTGAAAACTAAAATAACATACATGTACGTAAACAAAGACGCGTTATCTGCTACGTAAAATGACCGCTCTCAAGGATATTTACATCATGCAGCAAAATTCAACGTACAAAACTGTTTTTTTCTCACGTTAACCACAGACAACTATTGTATAGTTTATAATTATGCCCCATTTGTTGGTATGGTATGTTAGAATTTACAGTTTTTGTTCATTTACAGTAGGTACATCGTGGTGTAGTAATTTGATATCATTATGAGTTTTCATCATCCTGATTTCGGTCGATAAAATACGTTCTTTTATCGTAGGTATCAATTTGAACGAATACCTAAGACTCGCTCTTTAATTTCAGTTTCGTGTATTTCTTATTGTGTGATTTGTTCGGTCTATGTGAACGTGCCAAAGATCAAATGATGTAATAAGAAAGTCCTACTATTCTAATGATGATTTGTCTTGAAAAAGAAGTCAATACACACTGTTCGCAGAAATATCACCTTTTGTTTGTAGGAAATTAACGAATGTACATGCTGTCATACCCACTGACAATAATATATATGTACCTATTTTCGTCATTAGCTAATACAATTCAATTTCTGTTCATAAATATCCTCCATAATGCTCTACTAAACCCGACTATTGGCTCTCCTCACGAAGTTTTTTCAACTATCATACCCATAATTTAGGTTATTACAGTATCCGTTTCTCAAGCATACAGTAATGTTTCTTTCAGTTTAAATGTTTCCATACAAAATAACTTACAAGAGAAACTTTAGTCAATACATAGAAGAAATGACGTGTAAACTACACTTGTCGCTTCATACTCTCGATCAACTTTTGGCGGTCATCTAAGACTAGGAAATATCGGGACATTATCGCGTCGGAAGAAATTTAATATAAGTAATACCCACTTCGCTAATCCGTTTGTTTTGTTCGTAAGATTTGTTTTTGATTTAATACAGAATTCAGTCACGTTTCAGCCGAAGTCCGGGAATTCTTTCCCCAGATCGTATAATTTTGTTCAGTTTATCGGCCCATTCAATCATTACACGGGCGAATGGCTCAAGTTTCTACAGTAATTGCGACAATTCTGAGCGACATAATAGACATGGCCTGTAGCCTGTAGCCGAAATTAGAGCGATCAATAAAATCTTTTCGTTTATCGGAACATTCTATGATTGCTTTTTTTTCGGAGTTGTTTTAAAGCGGTTCCGATTTGCAACTGCAGGAAGCACTATACCGGTTTGATATGTTGGAGTTGGAATTCGAAACCAAATGATAACTGTATACGTCTGTCGTGGTTCTGGCGAGTGCCTACTTGTTTTGTTATCAAGATACTAATTCTGTTGTAGCTGTAGGTATAGTGTAGTGTAAGTGTAGAAATCTTCATTTATTTACTTACACAATGCAATTTTTTTAAAAATATATACGCGACGAATAGATAACCTCTTTTTATTTGGGAAGTCGGTTAAAAATGGTAGAATCCTTTGTGGTTTCACTCCGGCGGCACCACCGCCAAACCAATTTCTGCCTAATAGTGCCTATTAGTGTTAAGCGTTACTGTGTTCTGTTTTGAAGGGTGCGAAGGGGGTAAGTGAGACATACTTATCCGAGGCTTTCCAACTTGGTCCTCAAGGGTAGCAACGCATTTGTGGCCAACCTCCGGTAAGACTCTAATTTTGTCTGGGTTTGATTACAGGGTGGCAGTGGCCCATGGGTGGCAGTGCCCAATTACCATCAGGTTAACTAGCTCGTTTACTACCTCCATATTGTAAAAAAATAAAAACATTTTTATGAATATGTAATTGTAAGGTAGTTATTACTCGGTATTGTTTGAAAGCATTCGTTTCTGTTAAGTTCACAATATTTAAAGATAATAATAAAGTTGGAAGTTGGGTCCAATCAACTAAAGAATTTCGAAATAAATCTTCATTATTAATGTGTTCACAGCCGTGCTATTGTACAACATAAACTCATTTATAATGTAGTTCTTCGAAGCAATCCTAGCGCTATTCTCGCAAAGGAAAATATTCTGTCCTGGCACTCTCCACGTGGATAGACTTAATTAAGATGTAGATACAAACACCGTTGTGTACTTGATGACTCCCAATGTTATCTGTGACGTTCTATTCTCTACAAAGGCGGAGATAAACTAAGCTATTATAAACATATTTTGTGGCGATACACTAATATTCTGGGTTTAATGTAATATGAACGCTATTAAGAGTAGGTATGACCTCATTACAAAGTACCTACTCGGTGTTATCATTTTCGGTGTTCACGGGAGTATCCACTATTACGATCTACGTTGATTTCGTATTAATGTTGTGGTAATAAAATAAGCTTATCACCATTTTGTTTACGCTTGATATTAGGTTAATTGTATTTCGGTTATGTACGCACAATAATATAGTCGGGGTAATATTATTTTCCGGGAAACAAAAATAATAACCCATGAAAGTTAAATTAACTAAATTAAATTTATAACCGATGATGTAATCGGATATAAAATAGTACAAAACAGGAGTTTTAAACTTTGCAAAGTAGTCATCCTTAATTTTTTTTAATAATAGTTTAGCTAAACTAATAATAGTTTAGCTACTTTGCAAAGTAGTCATCCTTATTTTTTTTTTTAATAATAGTTTAGCTAAAGGTAGAAAATGTACGTGTGAAACTGAATGCATTACTACTTTATGTTTATATTACATCTCTAACTCCACTCCACAAAGCTTTTCGGCTGGTATTATATTAAAGCTCGTCTTAGTGTTGAAATAACTGGAAAGCGTGAACGATTCCAGCTCGTAGCATTTTTATCTGGCGTCTCTCTTAGGCGTGAAGTGTGAACGCGCCAAAGATTTCCGTCGATATAAATCGGGGTGTGCGACACCCTCGCCTTACACCGCCACGTCCTCCGGCAATCCGTGAATTTGTGAGCAAGATCGGCTACGATGCACCGCGTCTGGAATTTAAACATGCCAAATCTTGCGGCTAACAAAGCCGTCGTCTCAACTCCTCACGTTCTGAAAGTTCCGTGTAAGCCATATTCTCACGTACGTCATATCAGCGCGAGTGCCAATTGGGTATCCGTTTTATTTGGAAAAGTTTTAGCGGCTCAAAAATGTGAAGCCAATCTGAAATTCCAGAATTGTGGAGAACGGTAAACAATGGGCAATGGTCCGTCAAGTGGCGGACGGCTGAAATGCGGAGGTGACAGGCGGGCCGTTAACAGGGCCGTTAGAGGCTCAAGTGATATATGAGCTGTGAAGTGGCTCGGGCCTTGTCACTTCACGTTCCAGCCGCACTGCGTCCGCAAAAAGATAAAAACAATCCTGAAATACCATTCACAAGTGCGCCGCCGGAAATGGATAGAAAGTTACCGCGCACGGCTTTATGGCCCGGCAATATATCTCACGTATCGCTATCCAATTTCTGCTCTATGGCATGTAATATCCCTGGATCGTGTAATTTTTGCTTGGCCGACTTTTTAATCAGCTTGGGGCCATTGATTCGATTTTGGGCAAAAATAAATGGACTGATAAATTTCTCTTCCATATTTCAATGCTACGATAGCACAGTTTCCCTTTCTTATTGAGCGCTCTAGAATAAAAATCTATTAACCATAAAATTGCCTATATCATTTAATTTCAAAGCGTTCTGATTTAGGTACGTTATATTTCACAAGAGCTCAAATCATGAATATAAAATGAGGAGGATTTCATAAATATTAACAAAGTTTTTGGAACATTCGGGCCTTTCTTATCGCAGGGAGCGCTGAAGTAATAAAGGTCTATACGAGTAAAATCTAAATTGCACAAGTTACTCTTGCCAAATTCCGCTTCCAAGTGCTACTTATACCTAGTAGCCTAGTACTACTAGACTGAAATTAACCCTCATTTATGAATATTTAAATTCGGTCGCTTTATGTTAGCAAGATTTTCGTTTTATTCTCATTTTTACTAAACGTATATGTAATTTATGTGTAACTTAAAACAGCGTTTAATTCTGAGTGTTTGTTGAGTTTTTCATTAATATCAATATTCATATTTCGTATGACAAAACAAAATTATTATTACATGAATTCATTCCTGTGTCTTTCCTCCAAATTCATATCAAAGTAATAATAGTACATTATGTCCTTTACTCAGAAGTAAAGGGAATATTTAAGTACTTCGTAA
>DWPG01000037.1:0-13976 GCA_018251495.1 Autochton cellus | reverse complement strand
TAGACTATTTAATTAAGAAGGCTTAAGGGTATAAATTATTTAAATGGGTTCACTAGAAAAAGAGATATAAATAACCAATTTCACTTTGAGTTAGACCTCTCTTTAGAACGGAGTCTGATATATAAGGGGTCTATTAAATTGGTTGACAAGCTATCTAAAGATTTAATGGGTTTTCTCGAGAACAATTGTACGGATTATACTGCGGTATTTAGTTATAGATAGATAGAGTTTCTTACTATACATATTTTTACATTATAATTAAAATATGTTTTGAACAAATTAACTAACAAATACCAATTAAGACGAAAAAGGATTACTTATCGGGTAATTATTTTAGCGAAAGCTGCGGAAATGGTAACAGTTATGTAAAAACTATGTATGGCAGTATTGTTTATTATAAAAAAGTTCTTAATAAAACTCCGCGATACTATACATATGTCTATGTTGTACGTGTAACTTACAATTACTCATTTTATGTATTAAAATTTTTGAAAATACGAACATGTTTCGATCGGTTTTATATATGCTTTATATTTAAAAGTTTTTGAAAAATCTCGCAATATTAAATAAATAGATAGATATTTGTAACAAACAATCTCCAAATTAGAAATTGTTACTCACAAAATTATGGCTTTGGGAGGTATGTCAAAGAAAATAAAAAAATATTTCCAAAATGAATGCTTTATTCCAAACACACAACAACCTATCCGGTACAGAAAACGCAACACATGATCGCCCTACAACCTTCCATACATAAAATACAAGGGCTCCACACTACAGCCGCTAAGAGGAATAACGTTACATCTGTAAACTGCTTCCAGATATTCAACATTGTTACAAAATGCGGATAAAACCACGGCCACTTATAATAGACGCTGAGACAAGGTCTCTTTCTCAAAGATGCCATGTACAGACTACATTCAAAATCGAGAGGCTCCCGACGACGTCTAACAGGTTTTCGTTTGAATTTTCTAGTTTTCGCGTTCTTATCCGCGACGTGCAATATAAAATGTGTGATAGGATTCTCTTCGAGTTTCTGCCTTGCGTCCTGTACAGTCTTCATGAACATACATCTTAATTTAAGTCGCTTTGCTAAAGCAGCTGCGTCACTCTCCATGTAGCGTTTTTCAAAATCTTGAAACGCAGTTTGCGGATCAGCTTTTTTACACTTCATTCTTTCAATGGCCACTTTTGGATCATATATTGCTTTTGCTGTAGTACCCACCGCACCGCATATTGCCGAAACGCCTATTTTTCCGACATCTACAAGTGAATCTACCGCGAGAAAAGTATCACTAGTGTTCTTAAACATTTTAACTTTTTTCTCTAATGCGGCATTACGTTTGATACGTTTTATCCGTCGAATTCTATCCTTTTCTCGTTCAATTTCTACTCGCCTTTTCACGTCTATCTTATCGAGTACTTTCTTTAAAGCTCTCCTCCTATCCATTTCATCTCTACATGTACAGACATATCGTGCTCTCAATTTTTTAAGTTTTTTAGTTTCTTTAGCACAAATATCACTTCCGCATACACAAGGCTTGTACTCACGTTTTCTTGACTTACTTTTCGATCTATTAGATTCTATAGCACATTTCACACTTCCACATATGCAAGGTGCATCTATCTTGGCAACCTCTTTTTTCACCAGTGTTTTTCCTGGTGCGCCAGTAATTTTTGTGATACCTTTTGCTGGTACTGAAATTTTAGCTCCCTCTGTAAGGCGTTTTTTAATGCAACTACAACAATTGCATGAATCACCATGTTTATATTTCTTCTTAGTTGAAGTTTCTTCTACACCTGGATCTCTATTGTTAACTCTTTGAAGTACTTCTTCTTTATTAATTATGTCATAATTTACCGCATCAACCCGCATTTCCAGTAAAGGGTTCTGTGTTCCACAAGGACAAGGGCGTTTCTTGCGTTGTGATGATACTGATTTCCGTTTGTCGGTATTACTGGAATGTTTCTTTTTTTTGGACAATGACATCTTCTCTGCTTTTTCAGTGACATTTCTATCACCAGCTCCTTTATTTATTTCATCTGCTTCTAGTTTTTTCTTACAAAGTTGGCAATATTGACAATTATCAGCAGACTCTGAATAGGTAATGGGCTTGTCAGAAGTTTTGGATAAACGATTTGCAAATTTATGAAATACGCTTGCCTTTTCCTTATCAGTTTTTATATTTTCAGACAGAAGTGGGCAATTGTTTACTGAACAAGAGTAACAAAGTTTTGATACTTTGTTAGATCCATGTAGTTGATGTGGAGATTTCTTTTTTTTTTCACTAGTCATACTAGGTGGGCATTTAGTACTGTCAGCGAAAGTTACTTTCATTTTTTGATTTTTTGATACAGATTTACGTTGTATGTTTTTTGACTGTAAATCGTTCTTGGTACTTTCCTGCTTCATAATATTACTTTGACCATCTCCACTTTGAAATTTTGAATATGTATTTTTTGAGCCATCAGTAATCTTTTGACATGCATCCGGACATACTTCATCAGCAGTTGTTTTAGGTAGTTTAATACTTTTTAGCTTTTTAGGTGTTACGACAATCTTAAGTTGTTCATTACGCAAGTTGTCTTTATTTTCATGATTATCATTAGCTTTAAATTCTGTCCCAGTTCGTTTGGAAAATAACCTTGCACATCGACAAAAAATAGAATTATTTAAATAGCTCTTTGTCTCCAGTTTCGAGGTTGGCGGTATTGATTTTTTGCTTTTCTTGGCCGTTAATCTTTTACCTTTATCGAATGTTAACGTGTCTCGTGGTTTATTAGCATTCTCAAGTGGGCACTGGTTTTGATTGTGTATTTTCTGTAATTTATCTTTATTGGATACTAATGTCTTGCTTTCTTTTTTGTTGAATTTGCTGGGAGTATATGGTAGAATAGTCTGCATATCATTTTTGTTTTTTTTCTTTACAGATTTTTTTGTCTGATAATCTGGACAACTAGTAGGATCACAGGTTGATTGCAAAATCTTTTTATTTTTTTGATGTTTTTTGTCGATTTTTGTTGCAACAGTTCTTAAGTTACTCATTAATTTTGGATCCGTTGACTTAGATTGTCGAACTTGATTTGCCTGATTTTGAGTTGATACTCGTTGAGATTTCCTAAATTTTTTATTAAAAGGCTCTACCGATACTCTACCGACTGTTATTGTTTGAGGATATTGAACATTTATTCCTGGAGCACCCGCATTACGCAATGTCTTTTTTTGTCTGGAGGATTTCTGTAGTTGTAAAGTACAAAAGCATCTCTTTAACAAGTTTCCTGCATCAGAACCCTGGTCTCTTGTAATAGTGCTACCGACTTGTGAATCATGATGTCGGAATTTCCCTGCATTAGCTGTAACATTTTTATTTATATGAGATTTTAAATCTTCGTCCTTATCTCTTGCTCTAACTATTTTTAGACTACGAATAACAGCAGGATGTGATTTGTCTTTAAAGAAATCTATACTAAAATTGAAGTTCGAACCAATTCTGACAGCACGTTTGTTTTGTCTATCCGTACTCTGAGCCATCCGAGGTGATTTTAAAATAATTGATTGTGGTTCAGAACGGGGAGTATGCGCAACGAAATTCCTTTTCCTTACAATAGATTGGTTTCCATGGGCTTTCATTTTGGAACTACGATTTTCTACAGATGCTACAGATGTTTTTCCTGGTCTTGTGCCCACATTGCGAAACTTTCGACCTCTTTTCTTCATTTTTTCTAAGCAATCATAAGGATCACATTCCCCAGGAATACACATATGGGGTGGACATTCATAAACTCCTAATTCATGTGGTATAGTATATTTATTTTTAGTTGCAGTCATTTTATTATCTGTTGTTATCGGCGGTGGTATAGGTGGCGGTGGCTTAAAGTTATATTTCGGATTATTGGCATTTTTTAACAACTTCAATGTACAGAAACATTTCTTTGGTATGGTATTAGCTGCAGAACTCATAACATTTCTTTTTACAAATGGGCATTGTGAACTTTGACAGAGTATATTTTTTCTTATACTATCAGAGCCCCTAGATCTCGACGGTAACTTCTCTGATCTGGTTTTTATTTTTGGCATTGTTTCAGCTTTAAACTCTTTGTATTCATTGTGAGGTTGATCCCCTTTTTCTTTAAAAAACTCTATATTAAAACTGAAATTTGAACCTATACGTACTGCTTGCTTATTCGTTTTATCAGTCTTATTAAATGATGTGTATTGACTTATATCGTCACTACGTCGTCTTCGTTTTGATGCAAATGAAGTTCCTTGTGAATGCAATCTTTGTTTTCGATGAATCTGAGCTTCAGTATCTCTAGTACGTGGCCCTCTGATGGAATCGGTTGCAAAGTGTCTTACGTTGCGTTTATACTCTGTACCAAAATCTCGAACTTGCCTTTTTTGTATTCTTTTTAAACATTCATAGGGATCACACTCTCCCGGAATGCAAAAATTAGGTTCACATTCATAAGGTTCCAATATGGTAATCGGTTTTATATCATGTCTTGGACTTTGGCTGTATGTAGAAGTACCTTTTATTTCATATTTAACTGCAGGTGTTGGTGGTTTTTGTTGTAATTTTCCAACTTTATTAATTTTAAAGGCACATACACATTTTTTTAGAAATTCACCTACGGCTGAATGCTCAGATTTTGGTTTGTTTAATTTGTTGTCATTCTTATTTTTTAATTGTAAAGTGCAAAAACAGCGTTTTAAATGCGCCATTCCAGTTTCCGTGGACCGCAATTGCGTAGAAGCCTGCGTATCTACTCTGCGTCCAAAGTACGATGGTTGTGATTTTGTATGATATCTTTTAGGACCTTTAGGACTTTTTAGGTTTTTTATATTTACATATTCTCGAGATGGAGAGGCAACTACTTCAGGAGCATCATTTTTATTACCTTTATAGAATTCTATATTAAAGCTAAAATTAGATCCGATTCTCACAGCTTGTCTCGAACGATCCCCAGATTGGGGCTGCCTGGTTTTTTCAACGTAATGTGTTTTTTGTGTAGTTTTATCAGGCCTTGTACCTCTATATTTTGCTTGTAAATATTCGTCTTTTGTTGTTGTAGTAGCAACACTACCGACTGATTTTCTATGAGCATGTCCAGTAATAGTACCGAAATCTTTTGTATTCTGATTTCTTTTTTTGATTCGTTCTAAGCATTCTATTGGGTTACACTGGCCTGGGACACAAACGTTAGGTTCACACTCATATGGAAGCAAAACATCACCGCGAATATTATTTCGTAATGGTGGGCCCTCTAACATTTTGTTGGATTGTGTTTCAGCAGTTTTCATTAATACTGATTTTGTATCGACTCTATTCATATTTTGTGCTTGATCGATTGGTCGCTTTAAAAGCTTTAAAGTACAAAAACAACGTTTTAGTAAAGGATTTACGCCAAATGTCCTCATATTTTTTTTCCCTCCCTGTGATTCACTTGAACGCATACTAGGGCCTACAGTGCCAGTACTTTTGAAATGTTTTACGTTTTTCTTGACTTTATATGAATCAGTTCTACTTGGATATATCTTTGTTCCTCTTACTTCGTCTTTTGTTCCACTACCATCCATATTTTCTTTAAAAAATTCAACATTGAAACTAAAATTAGAACCTATTCTAACAAGACGTTTATTTTCATTACTTGTGTATTTTCTTGCAAGTCGTCTATCTTCAGATTCATATTGTTTTTGCTTATCATATTTTTTAGCTCGCGCTTGACTTGTTCCATCTTTATGCCGCTTACTATAGCCAAAATTACTAGACACTGATTGTGTCCTAACTGATTCCGTTCCAGATGATTTTGAGTACTGCTTGGCTAACCTTTGTTGAATAATTTTATCACATACATACGGATCACATTGTCCTGGGATACAGATTCCAGGCTCACATTCATAGGGTTCTAAGAGTTGCAAAGGAACTTTATGTCTATAATTGGTATTTGTTGTATTAATTCGTTTATTTGCAGTTTCAGAGTGAGTTCCTGCGTGTTGATTATCATTTTTGTTTTTTGTTTGATTTTGTTTTTGTCCCAATCCAAGTAAACAGATACATTTTCGCATAAATGTTTGAGTGTTTTGTTCTTGTGGTATTTTAATGCCTTGAAGCTTCGCAGTACAAAAGCAACGCTTCATAAACGATGTAGTCATTGTGGGTATTTGATTAGTAGGTGTTTCTATTTGAGTTTCCCTATGGGAGACCGCTCTGCTGCTTTGTGATAAACTACCCTTTAAATGTTTTCTAGGCCTTCTTTCTCTAGAATCACTTTTAAATTCCCTCATACTTTTGTCTTCATTATCTAGTTCTTTAATGTGTGGTGCTTGAGGTGTACCCTTATAAAATTCAATATTAAAGCTGAAATTCGAACCAATGCGAACTGCTTGCCGTGAACCACGTTCGGAAACACTTGAACTAATACTGCTAATATTCCTACCCCTTCTCCTGTCTGCCTTATATTTTTTGTGTATTCCTTTATGTCTTACGTCGATTCCATGAGTTTGAAGTTTCTTTCTAGCATAATTTCTTCCGTTACTTGTCATACTTGAAATTGATCTTTCTCCGTGTTCTGCTGTGGAAACACCAAAATCTTTTCGCTTTTTCATTCTCTCTAAGCATTCGTAAGGATTACATTCCCCAGGTATACATATACCAGGTTCACATTCATAGGGTTCAGGACTATATAGATGTCGTTTAGGTATATTTTGGTACTTGGTATTGGCTGTTCCAATTTTTATATTACGAGATGAAATACTTGGTGGCTGCGTTGTAGGTAAAACATTGTGTTTTTCATTTTCTCTATGAATTCGGCCTTTTTTCTGCAACTTCAAAGTACAAAAGCACCTTTTCATTCTGGGGACCTTTGAACCTCGATGTACTAACGATGAAGTCGACTGCAATTGACTATCTTTAACATACCGAACTCTCCTCCCTTGAGCTCCTCTACTTCTAGTATTATATGTACGTCTAGAAGGCTCTTCATCGTATCTAATCCTTTCATTTTCCCTGTATTCTTTTTCGGGTGGTTGTGACGCATTTTTCGAGAACTCAACGTTAAAACTAAAAGATGATCCTACACGGACAGCTTGTTTATGTTTGGTATCACGACTATATTGAATTTTATGTTTCCCTGGTTTTGATTCTTGTGAATGACTACGAACATGCCTTCTTAATTGCGTACTTTTAGAACCTGATCCTGTTTGAGTAGTAAAGCTCGAAATGGATTTATTGTCAGATTGCGTGCCCAATCCTTTATGCTTATTTCTCATTAATCTTCTCATTATAAGCTTTTGACATTCATAGGGGTTACATTCGCCTGGTACACATATGCCTGGTTCACATTCATAAGGTTTCAGTTTATAATTTTTTGTTTTCTTTCCAGTTGGGACTCTTGCATGTGAAATTTGTACATTCATTGTATAGAAACATCTTTCTAAGTATTGACTTATGCCGGTAATTTTTTTTGGATTCTGAAGGGATGGTTGACTAAAAACATTTACACGTTCAAGAGGCTTTTCGTTAATGTACCCAAAACTAAAACTCTTTAATGGTGGTTTAATATTAACGTTATCCATCCCAGATTCCTTATTCAGTTTATATTCTCTTATGAATTCAATTTCTACACTTAAATTTGAATTAAGGGTTATAGGTTGTTTTAACCTCACGGGCATCTCAAGTACAGGGTAAAGCTTTAAATTATTTTGATTGTATTTTGATACAGAAGTAGAAACATATTTCTTAAATAGAAATGAACTGGTGGAAATTGAAATCCTCTTATTAGATCCAATGACCTGCAATTGTGCATCTTGAGAACCAAAATTATGATGAGAATGTATGCCAGTTTTGGTAGTCATGGCTCTAGTAACTGTGTACATTGTTGGCGCGAAGAATTGATTTCCCGGGGCCCATTCAGTTCGACCTTTACGGTATTGGCGTTTTGCCTTCTTTTGTAAATTTAATGTACAGAAACATCTTTTCAATATAGGCCGAACCAAAGATGATCTGTGAACTTTTTTCGGTTCTAATGACTGAGTATCAACATCTACATGATCGACATGTATGTTGGCCACCTTAATACCTTTATTTCTATACCGCTTTTGATTCACTTTGGAGATTTTTTCACGTTTCGGTTGTTTAGTTAAAATCAATGCATTGGTATGTTCTGGCAATTGTTTAGAAAATTCAATGCTGAAATTAAAACTTGATCCAATTCTTACAGCTTGTTTAGAATTTATAGAATCGTAGGCTTCACCAGATCCACCTCTGAGTGCAATGGATTCTCGGGGTCTATCGTCTAAGGTATAGTTTTCTCTTACATTTGTTCCTTTGCGAAATAATTTAGGATGTGCTAGAATACCTGTTGATCTTGTGTATGAACTTGCGGTAAAGCTTGACATTGATGACATTTTAGGTTTACCTGTGAATACACCATAATCTCTGACATTAACCTGTCTCTTTTTAATTCTTTCTAAGCATACATATGGATCGCATTCTCCTGGTACACAAAAATATGGTTCACATTCGTAGGGAAGCAATTCGTAATTATGTCTCCATTTGGTTTTTGTTCCTCTGTCCACTGTCTCTGTTACTGGTACTATTTCATCGAATGTCTGCGTTATTGCAGTTAGCATCCTACCCTGTCTTTTTCCTTTCTTCTTTATATTTTTATCTTTATACAATTTCAAAGTACAAAAACACCTTTTAAGGGTAGGTCCTATATTTCGGTCCATGTTAGTAACTTGTGCAAACATAGATTTATTCTTTTTATTATATTCTTGATATCCACCTTCTTTTAATTTTGGTTTTTTATATTTCACCTCTGCTGGCCTGCTTACGTTCAACATGTCTTCTTCATTTTCTAAAGTTGGAGTCATCTTGTCTTTATAGAACTCGATATTGAAACTAAAACTAGAACCGATGCGCACTGCCTGTCGTCCTTGGTGGGTTTCTTTAGCTTGATCCAATGAAAAGTGTTCCTTATATCTTCTGGGTGCGTTTGTTTTGACAATTTTTGTTGAAATCACCGACGATTGTACATTTTTAGTTCTGACAGCTACAGGCTTTGAAACTATACTAGATGCAGATTTGGTTTGACGTGAACTTGTGTAAGAACCTCTATCGTTTGTTTTTAATTTACTGTTTCTCTGATCCAAAAGTTTTTTACAAAATATCGGATCACATTCACCAGGAACACAAACGCCAGGTTCACACTCATATGGAAGTAGTTCATATGTTTTAGGCAATTCTAACCGTTTCATTTTTCTCGTTTCAATGTGTTTATCTAGCATGGCAGGAGGGATTTTAGTTATTACAGATGTTACGGTACCAGTTGTAGATGTACTTATTCTTTTATTAGGTTTTTTAAATTTCTTTAATTTTAACGTGCATATACACTTTTTGAAGGTTGATTTTGCTTGCATATACTTGGCTTTTGCTAAAGAACCTTTGTTTTTTAATACTTTGGGTGGAACATGACTTCTCATGTTACGAGTATGTTTGACTTTCTCTTTTATGACCGGAACCCCTATTTGATAATCTTTTTGGATATTTTCGTCATCTTCACGGCCTTTCTTGTAAAATTCTACACTAAAACTAAATTTTGATTCAATACGAACAGCCTGTTTATTAGGACTTTCGTGTATAGCAGAACTTTGATGGGTTTCTTGTGAGAAAAGTTCTTTGTTCTTCACTTCTATTGCTAAATTTCTATCGGCTGTGAGAACTGGATTTTTCGTCATACTCGACACCGATTTCGTGCCCTGAAATCGTTGTACTTTAAATTTTTTATGTTGACGTTGAGGTGCTTCTAATGATGGCTTTAAAATAACTTGTGATCCTTTGTGATGTCCATGCATCTTTCTATATTTACCTTTATGTGGACGTTGCCCTACTCTCTTACCAGTGAGATGTATACCGGAAGGTTGGCTAGAACTACGTGAATCAGATCTATCTTGTTTTAAATAATGTTCTCTGGCTAGAGGTGATTCCTCCGACTTTTCAATAACAATCTGTTGTAAATTTGTTTTATCTTTACCACCTTTCTTCGCGCCTTGTCTTATTTCTTTTCTTACTTCTTTCGTTTCAATTATCACGCGTTGTCCCATTATTTCATTGCCTCCTTCAACGCGTAACATTGGTTTTTGCTTTCTCATATGTGTTGCAACAGTCGTAGCAAATTTTTCTGCCTGAACACTGCTGCTAGATTTTCTTATAGGTACCTCACCAATATTAACTTCTCGGTTAAACGTTTCATAATTTACTGCATCTTTACGATCCCGCTGTGTTTTTCGTTTATGTGATCTCCGTAATTTTAATATTCTAAAACATTCTTCAGGTTCACAGGTATCCGGAACACATTCTAAATCACATGACCAGTCTTTCATTAGTTCTTTTCGTTTTAGATAATCTTTAAACTTCACTATAGAATCTTTTTTTATTTTGAAATTTGTTTCGCCTTCAGGATAGTCGATATATCCAAATGCCTTATTTTTTTGCTGGAGACCTTTTACAGCTTCTAGAGATTTTCGTACACCACTCACAATATTGGTTTTCAATTTATCCTTCGCTTGTTTCATTTGTTCAATAGATTTCTTTGTACGAAGTTGAACATTTTCCTTCATGTTGGCTACAGATTCATTAATTTTTTTCATGTCTTCCTTTAATTTTTCTTGAAGCTCTTTATATTTCTGAGAAGACAGTCCAGCAAATTTGTATAATTTTGAATCTTTCATCATTTCTCGATCTTCCAAAGTACGTATTGGTATCGGTGGAGGATGCATCTTTCGCATCATAGCCTTTGAGTGTTTTTTAATTAAATCACTAAATTTAAACGTACATATACACGGATCCGATCGTATATGTTTCCCCCTAAAGCGTACACCCCTTTTATATCTCTCCCCACCTTTCCCTTGCATTCTTTGACCGTGTTGCACTCTATGACCATACTGCGCTTTATGAGCATATTGCGCTCTGTGACCATGTTTAGCCTCAAATCTTCGACTGTGAGATCGCTTGTATTTATGTTCTTTTTTATCACTTTCTAAAATTTTGGTTTTGGAAGAGCAACTGCAACAGCTACAGCATTCACTTAATTTTTTTGGACCAGTTACTGCACCTTTGTCAATAATATCAACTAATTCTAAGATTGCGCCACTTTTTTCCTTGTCATTTAAAGTTTTTATAGCGTGGTGGTGTTTTCTTGGCCTTAAATCTGCGTTTTTATCCAGACTTAATGTGCTGTCAGAAATAAGGCGAGCTCTAAGATCATCGTAAACTGCCCTGGTTCTTACTAACCTATTAAGCAACTTTCGTTCGCGTAACGGAATATACTTGCCATAATACAAACGATCTATTCTCGAGCCATGTGCAATATATTTTCGGATAGAAGGTTGCTCAGACTCACTTTTATAAAGACATGACGTACAGGAACAACTTTGGCTGGCGCTGCCCGTCCTCTGTACAGGCTTCATGGCTGATGTGTCGCTTTTCCGCATTCAAGATGTCATTACCGTTATATAAATAAATTACAGCATGAAATCTTCAAACAAAGACAATTTTCATACCACAAGCCTCTTCACTATACAGTTCACAAAACGACCATCTGAAAAATATTATCTAAATTAGACTGCACATATAGTTATGTGAAAAATATTAGATAAAGTAGGTAGTAAACAATTCATTCAATATTTGTTCTGAATGGTCAGATACTTGGTTGCTGGAGCTCGATAAGAGATAATAACGTATTTAACAAGCTTAGCTGGTTATCTGCTGGTTGGGTTATTTTAAGAGGGCAGTTCGAAGTCGCAGGGCACAAACCCATGCTATGCCATTTTGTTACGAACTACGGTCCGCGTTCTGCGTGATCGTTTACTATTTGTTTGATCTTAATAATATAGAGGTAACGATCATGCGGTCCACGTGATTGTAAGTGGCCACTGCCACCTATGGACATCTGTTATCAACGTCAGATAAGAGTAGAATCATACTTGGGATCGGTCACAGATGCATTGCTAACCCTGAAAACAGAGTTGGAACGCCTCGGATAATTCTGCCCCCATACTACACCTTTCAAACAAAAATACAGCAGCCCACTGCTGCTATGATGGTAGTTGTTTTCCCGGAGTCGAACCACAGAAGTTCTTACCATCTTATGCTGTACTGGTAGGTATGTTCCGGATTTTATGGTTTGGCCAAGTATATTTATTTACTTTTATGAAGCTTTGCGACAATCATATGACCAGCTATTATCAACGATTGTATATTATAAGTGAGATATTAGAAGTTAGATATAAAACTCCATGAGCGGCAGTGACATAGTTATTTATTATCAGGTCGATTGCGTGCTTACGTTTATTAAAATAGTAAACAAAGCATGACAACTAATATTGTCTTTCGGTTACTACTACGACATTCGTAACGACCCGCGTGGCGAAACAGTCACTATAGTGGTTTGTGGGTTCCGGGTTCGATCTTCGGCCAGACAGATATCTAATTTGAATTTTGATTTCTGTTCTAGGTGTGGGACTTTTCGTGTTTGTGTATTCGTCTTTGTATAGTCATGGCGCCCACGAAACAGTAAAAAAATCCTAGTGTGGGGCTATAAGTAACTATAGAAAAAATCAGGTAGATATATCGACGATCAAAGTAGCATATTTTATTTTAATCAAAGAGTGGAAAAAATGTGCCTTTCTACACCCTTTGGCTTTGACGAAAAACAAGTTATTTTAACATAAAATGAATAAATGTAGATTTAATGATATTGGCACTTTCACATGAATGATTTCACATGAATTTCTATGAATAAATGCTAAAACAATACTTGATATTATAGCAAGACATACAAGTCTCTTACCGGACAACAAGAATAACGCCAACGACGTTACATTTACAAAATGTTGATCCCTAATCTCAAGCATTTTTGAACAAATGCGTCTATACGACGTGATTACATACAAAAATTTTAATTTCGCAAAAAATATCAAATAGCCACTGTCATCGCATGTTTGGTAAAAATAAAGTGACATTAAAGGTTGACGTTTTCAATTTATTTTTTCTATTTATTCAAATTGTTATGGAAGGTTCTATTTCACCATTTTTAGCTTTTTTGCAAGTAATAATCACGATTTTTATAATTCCATGGTAATAATTAGGTAATGTTATAAAGAGCTTTAACTTCGTGTAAGACTTATCCTGGGTTTGGATTTTTTTCTATTATTACCTCCCATTTTTTTAAAGTCAAAAACACTTCGTAGTTACATAGGTACAGTGAGGTACACAATGGATTCATTGAGTTTATTATTAAGCGCTTAATTAGTCCGTGCTCTCCGTGCACGGGTTTCTATTTACACGAAGATTTACTTAGGTATTATGCTGATGAAAATGATGTCTGTTTAATTATCAATTTTTGCGCAAAAGTCTTTGTGCAAAAGTTAAAGATCAGCTCGAAGTTCCAAAAAATAAAAACAGATAGTTATTTATCTGTCGATTTTATGGTATAGGTATATAACCCTAATGTTTTATTTACAATGTAAAATTTGTGAGAACCTTGTGATACACCTGCCATCGGAAATAGAAGGGTAAGTAGATAAAATAGTTTTTTTTATATGGAAGTAGCAAACGAGCATGCAGTCTACCTGACGGTAAGTGGCCACTGCCGCCCATGGATATTAGACATATGTGATCAACCTCAGATAAGACCAGTCCTACTTGAGGTTGGCCACAAATGAGTTGCTACCCCTGAGGACTAGGTTAGAACGCCTCGGATTGGCATGTCTCCCTGACCACACCCTTCAGACCAGAACCAGCAGCGCCTAACACTGCTGTTATTAGGAAAATATATATGTGGCGGTGGTGCCGCCGGAATCGAACCACAAAGGGTTCTATCACCTTCATACCACCACCACAAAGTGATGTTGATAGTGATTTCCACGGGTGGACGTTACATTTCGGGAATCGTGAAGGCTTCATCGGTGACCA
>DWPG01000036.1:0-14000 GCA_018251495.1 Autochton cellus | reverse complement strand
CACAGGAAGACGATGCTGCCCATCTCTTCAATTTTGCCCTCTTACTTGCCTTCTATGACATCCACGGGAAGATAGCTGGTACTATTCAAGACCGATACCACACAGCACTCAAATATTACCTGTAAATAGACACAAAATTCATGTTAAACAATACCGAGGTTGCGATGACATAGATTTCACGAACTAAACAACTGCCCATGCAATCCTTATTTCCATAGAATATCGTGTCGGTCATAAATATCGTTAACTAGCTTTGAAACCTAGTCTGCTTGCTTAAATATTGCTTCTCGGTAAATATGCTTCTATTTAAAATCCAGTTATATCTTTTTTGCTTACCATACCACCTCTCGTATATTCAGCGATAAGTATTTGTTTTTTTTTGCAAATATTTTGGTTAACAAAATGTATTTTAGATTTCAGTGCAGTCAATAAATTTATAATTAGAGAAATAATAAAAAGGTGTCAATTTATTCGAAGTTACAATAAATATTTCTCGATAACTCAAACATAATTGTATTGTATTGTAGTTGTTGTACAAACATATTGTTGTGAAAATTGTAAAATCGGATCTTAAATATCCGATATTAGCTTTCGCGTTGCTAATATCGGATTTTTACTTTTTTACTTTGCTTAAAAGACGTTAGACATAAGCAAATGTATAGAATTTGTGCAAGCAATATAATATGTAATGTAAACTGCATAGTATTTATTGTATATTTATGTAGTTTTGAGCTTGGTGACCGTCATAACATCACTAGCGTAAGTACATCAAAATTATCTACCAAGCAGTTTTGTATAAAACATAGTCGACAATCTAACAGTTATATTTTACAACACCTATTGTCTTGTTTCGGTTGTTCATGATAAAACTTATATTTAATCGGTCATTCAAATCAAAACAATGTTTGTAGCTCCAAGATAAAGGGAGATAAGTAATATAATTATGAATATTTACATTACAAACAGAAGGTATAAGAAGAAAAGCTTTAATGGTTCATTATTACTTTAGGGATAAATCGTTTTGTAATTTTCATGTTTTAGCACCTTCAGGAAAAAAATCCAAAAAGCGTTTGTTAGCGTACATGAAAAATAGGTAGGTATGTCGTATAAAGAATACCTAACCAAAATTTCAAGCTCCTAAATCCAGCTATATAAGCTCTACGCTATCTTTTAGTCAGTGTTACAGTTTTGTTTAGTAGATTTTTTGTTTGGTCGAATCCATCAAATAGGTACACCCAACCATTGCGATTTATTTTGTCGTACATACAATACGTTGCGATTCACACATCTGTAAGCTGTTGGCTGTTTTATTCTACACAAAAGATGGGCCAACAAATGCTTCCAACATCGTATATTTGTGTATACATAAGTTTGGGTAACTGTAAGCGAACATCTGCTGCGTTCCCCTCGATTCTCAAGTTCTCGACCCCGGGCCACGTGCGCCACAGGAGGGGTGGCGACTAAAGAACGACGCACCCTAAATGTACGCATTCCAAACAATAAAAACGCGCATACATCCAAAACCGACCTTAAATCCTCACCTTAAAAACCACTATCAAGCAAAGGAAACATTAACCGAAATATGTTATTATTTTTAACGCAAGGAATGCCGCAGTTCCATGTGGCTTTCTTTTTTGGTACTTGCAGGTGATACATTTTAATACCTATAGCGTGTAAAGTAGGTATGTGTCGTCAGACATTTTTTTGTTTGAAAACAAAGGAAATGTTTTTGATGCATCCAAACTTCACATTCAGTTAATTATGCACGATACAAAATTAAACTTGATAAGTAGGTAGGTATCTGAGGTAAGTCTTATTTAGGAATCGCGAAATAGGTCGTAAATAAGAGTCGGTTACAGAACGGCTTAATTATGCATGTTCTTAACAAAACAAACTGTGCCTTACAGATAATTAATTAAAGTTAATTATTAATTTGACGACCCGCGTGGCGGAGCGGTCACAATACCGGTCTGACACGCAGAGGGTTCCGGGTTCGATCCCCGGCCAGACAGATATCTGACTGATGAATTTAGATTTCTGTTCTGGGTCTAGGTGTTTGTGTATTCGTGTTTGTATGTTTCCATGGCACCCACGACACAGGGGAAAATCCTACTGTGGGGCTATGGGTGTAGAAAGCGTTAGCGTTAGCGTTAGCGTTATTTACCGGGGATTTAATTAATTTTACTTGTGAGGTTTAGATTTGCATCTTTTTGTACCTTTGTATAAATTATGTACAATAATACTTTTAATTTAACTCTACTAAGTACAACAGATTAGTAGGTAGGTACTCCTAATGCATTGTTGTAGTGTTAAATTGAACTCTCTTGACTCTTGTTGTGTATGAGATATTTTGAACAGTAAAACTAGGAGTAGCAACATATACGTGATCTAATTTAATTAATTCTTCTTATATACGATACTATTTATAGGTGTCTACGGACGGCTGTGATCATCCAGTGGACTACATACTCGTTTTGTAAGTCGTATAGCAAAAAAAATCACAGTTTTTTAATTCCTGCCCTAGCTACAGAAGTAAAAAAAGACTCACAATTTCTTGGAAGGTAATTATATATTTCTTATGACGCTATATTTAGCTGGAAGATGCATCAACACGTGCGGACAAATCATTAGCGTGCAAAAACTTAAAATTACCTACACGTCCGAGTAATAATAGATAGTCAGCGTAATTATGTCGGCTCGTCTAGAAAAATCAAACACTATGTCGTCAAGACAGGGTAATTTAAAACTTTGTAAGTGTAAGAACAATGTAGAATGAGGTTTTATACTATAACTAAACAGAAACGCTAATATATAAAACGCACTCTGTGATATAAGAATACCTATATAACTACGGGGGTAAGGATGCAGAGTCTACAGCGCTGCCAAATTTTTAATTTTAATTTTACTTTATTTCTTTAAATGAAAAATAATTTTAATTTACTTTTTCAAGGAAAAAGAAGTGTAATTTACGCACAGTTTTTGAATGGAACACGGTGTTTGCACACATTTTATACCTCGTTGCCATGTTTAACGAAAGGATATTAAACTTTCAAAATACAGTAAACACCTTACCGGCCCGATGGTTTTAAATAAATTATGACAGCGCGTGATTTCTTTGTGAAAATTCACGCCGGCTCAAACTTTTGGGACAAATTAACATCTTACTTTTTCGGTGTCTCGCTTTTTTCAAGGGCCTCCAATCGTGAAGGACTCATTCGCACCCTCAAAAACCATTTCCGTTGTAGCCATCTAAAGAAACTGTTAATCGTGGCACTTTTAGCGATCGCCTCTTGTTGACGAAATATCGAAGCGTGAACTCTTTTACTGTTCACAAAGTTGCATTTGCTGCTAACTTTTTACAGATCAATCTAAAACATGTGTTAATACAAGGGAATAAGGAGAACAAGTCGTTTGAACAATGTTTATCTTAAACTTGTGTTAGTAGAGTTTTACCAACGACATAATCGGAATTTTACGCGAGATTTGTTTGTTTCACGGCCCGTTGTTTTGCACAAACGGAGTTGTGAATTTTAACAAGGCAAGTGGCGGGTTGCGTTGATTTTCACAGGTACTGGGCTTCGACAAAGATGGGCTCGGATTGACGAAGCCGCTCTTAAGTAAGCTTGCATTTATTGCGATATGGTAGCGTATTCACATGTATAGTATACACAGACTGTAAAAGTACGATCAGTGTAAAAGATAACACAATAATTATAATAATTTTTATTGTATTGTATTGGTAAAAGAGCATAGTATGGTTTAGGTATTAAGTACATACAATTGCAAAGGCTCTGTATTTGATTAGTGATTTAGAAGAGAGTTATTAGAAATTAATGATCGCTTGCTTTCATTGCATAAAGGAAACCAGTCTGCACTTGGCTAGTATGGCCCTTAAGCTATAGTCCATTATGGCTTAAGCCCTTTCCTTTCGAAAGAAACAGTGTGCTCTGCAAAAGTCGATGATGATTTTTAATAATAATCTATAGAACATGCAGTCAAACATGCAGTCTACCTGATGCTAAGTGGCCACTGCCTCATAGACGTCAGTAATTAACTCCAGTCTTCCTTACCACATCCTTCAAACAAAAACACAGTAGCGCTTAACATTGCTGTTAATACCCAGAAATGGGTATCGCATTGGTGCCTCCGTAGCCGAACCATAAAGGGCTCTACCACCTAAACCTAATCATAAGCTAAAAGATTTTGTTAATCGTATCGTGTCTCCTTTCTTTAATGTAAATTTACTTTTAAGAAATATTTAACGCATAACATTATTTTTAGTCCTTTAAATTATAAACTAATCTATTTTGCTGACGATACCAGCAGTCTTTACAAATAAGTTAAGTAGCCCACATAGCATTTGACAAATGCAGTCAAAGGTGCCGACGCGTACCGGCGGCGGCTCACAAGCGAAGTATTATGCCACACATGGATTTATCTAGTTGCTACATGCTCCTTGTAACGCACATGTTAAATACATTTTATAAAGCTTATCTCACTGTAAAGCTGGGTTTATATCACGAAGGTAGGCTAATATAACTGTAAGGTGCGTGAATAAACAAGGCCAGTTTTCTTATGCACAATTTGTATGATATATTAAAAAGGTATCTTTAATACGTTATTAATAGAATTTCTTTTTTGTTAATATAATTAAAAATATTGTTTTATATTATAATAGCAATACCAAAGAGTTTATAAATTTAAAATAGAGCCTACACGTTGTGTCACCCACTTTATTATGTAATGCGCCTATAGAGCTATATTTATTTTGAAGGTGGTAGATCCCTTTGTGGTTATACTCCGGCGGCACCACCGCCACACCTATCTCTGTCTAATAACAGCAGTGTTAACCACTGCTGTGTTCTGGTTTGAAGGGTGTGGTAAGGGAGACATACCTATCCGAGGCGTTCCAACTTAGTCCTCAGGAGTAGCAACGCATTTATGGCCAATCTCAAGTAGAATTAGTGTTATATGGGGTTGATTACATATCCATCCATCCATGGGCGGCAGTAGCCACTTACCATCAGGTGGACTGCAAGCTTGTTTGTTACTTTCATATTATTAATATATATATACATATATCAACTTAATATTTACGAGTTATTTTCAAGTGTACGCCATCACTTAGACATAATATGCAGGGTACATATTATGACACTCATAATACATAAGAGTTATTACTACACATATTTATCATATTGGTAATATCGTTACATGCAAAGATTTATGATAACCACATGAAATCCGAAATCATTGTACCTATATGTATTGTCAGGAAATTCGTTACATATTTTATTCTTAGAAATAGCTATTTTCCAATGACATCTCATAAAATTAATAACTAGCAGCTGTGACGGAAGGTAAGTCAACATCAATGTAACGCGTCGCAAGCCGTGAAATCAGTCGCAAAATCGAAAAGCCGTTGCGGATCTATGAATACAGAACTTGGCTAAATCAAAGAGCATGTGTTTGTAATGCTGACACCCGTTTAGCGTATCGAATCAGCGAAGAAAGGCCGTACAAATCCCTAAGAAATAACCGAAAAACCGAAATTTTTCTGCGATTCGACACAGCGCCGCGATTTCACGGTGCCCTATTACGATATCCTTACTCATGGCTAGGGTCACCATAACTATAAATATAAAATTCAGGCTGTGATGGTTTACAACATTTATATTCGTCCGAGAAAAATTAAAGAAATGCTATATCACTTTCTCCTGTGATATTCTCTGAACACAACAGAGTCATCTTCTTCAAAGACAGTCATATAGTAGCGGCTCCTCCAGTGTTGCAAAAATTGATAAATTATGGTTACTACTTTTATCAACTGACTTGCCTGTCTTAAGTTTAAGTAAATGATATAAAAGATACTGTTTTGTTGCTACTTGTTTGAGGAAATAAATATTTGGCTGGACATTAAAAAGCTGACACAAAATGATATAATTTTTAAAGGTACCCCGTACCGACAGATATTATTTTTATTATAAAAAGTTAATATTTAAGATAGAATTTTATTAACCAATCATGCAACGAACATACGTGCAAATATATTAGCCAGACAAGAATTTAAAAAACCGAGCATGTCCGTCTAAAACCAGCCGCCTGCCCACCCTACTCAGCGCTACCTTTGTGCTGTGACGTGAGCAGAGGTGTCGCTCTTGTGTCCGATATCGCGGATCGGAACGAATCGCGTTTAGAAATCCCGCCGATTTATCATTCTTAAACGTTTGCCCAGACTGCATTATACCCCTTAAATGGACATCCACCACTTTTATAAAATGTCACGTACCTCATACTATTTCTTGACACGTAACATCGATACCCATTATTTTTTATTTATGATGGGTTATCAGGATCTTGTACGTTGTCGGTTGCTACACTGAATAGCATATACGGTCTTTAAGGCCTAATAAATGACGAGCCTTTTGCCCCAGAGAATTAAGTATCGCCGTCCAATAAATTGAAAATAAGTCCCAGTTCTATCCTATCAAAATTCCAAAAGAATCGTTCTCTTTTTATCTTATTTTTTGAATGTTATCCGAATTGAATACAATTTTGTTTTTCAAACCGAAAACTAAATTTACTTTTATCTGAGAGGGTTGTCCATTTGAGGTAAAAAGGTTAATGGAGGAACCTCGGCATTGGTCTCAGAATTAAAAAGAAAGATATTAGGTTACAAAATCATTTTTATAGTTACTTAAAATATTTCATCTTTATACGGTCAAATTAAACTCTACATTACTTTTTGCAGTTAGAGTTTATCTACCTGTACATAATAATATGTATTTATTATTGACGGGATTTTTTGGTTTGTTAATAGTTATGTCTTATTAAAATATTAAGTTTGTTAGTGGATATAAAATGTAGCTATTACTTATCTGGTAATAAGACCAACAAAATATTTACATTGTGGTTTTTTAAATATTACAAGCAGCAATCCAGCATACAGGCTTTCTGGTGGTAAATGACCACTGCTGCCCATATACATAGGTATATGTTGATTTTACATTTTCATGGGCAGCAGTCGCCAATAGATAGGAGTAGAATCCTACCTGAGGCGGCCACATATGCATTGCCACTCCTGAGGATTCAGTTGGAATACCTTTGTGTATTTCCCTTATCTACCACTTTACACTGAACGTAGCAGCGCGTAGGACTGTGTTATTAATAAGCAAATTAAATGGATGTGGAGGTTGTGTCTCCGGAATCGAACCACCTTTTTATATAGGGCAGAAGTACGAAAGGAACATGCAGTCCACATGATGGTCCGTGACCACTGCGGCCCATACCTATGATCAAGCCCAGATAGGACACGAATCCTATCTGAGGTCAACTACAGAGACGTTGCTAACTCATAGCATTGAAAATAAGTTTTTGTTTATATAATAATTTATTTAATTTCAAACCTACATGTTACATTCAATTTATACGCATGTGTTACATGCAACAGCACCTATGATTAACTTATTATTCTCTTTTCTATGAACATAAATCCCTTTGCAGTTGTTGTTCACCGAGCTGGTCAAGTGATGGGTAATAGACATCGAGGTAGGTACTGAAAAAAATCTTACATGATGTCTTCACCGTAAAAAGCAGAAAATTATTGTTTGCTAAGAACCGAAGAGGCGTCGACCTTCAGCCATTCGTTTAATGAATGAGACCCATTTTATATCAAATTTAGTATGTCAAATAATATAGGTATTCTGAGTGGGTTGACAAAAAAAATCCTAGCAAAAATTGAAATTTATGGAAAATAGCATTTTCTTTAAAATGAGCCTTATCCTTTATCGTATACTTTAGTTCAAAATAACTTTGCAACGTTTGATCTTTATATAGAATCTTTATATAGAAAAATAATCAAAATTCCACAGTTTAAAGCTCACCAACCTATTAATGATCCTCTTCGGACATTAGACCATTAATTTATATAGGTATATCTACTTATATGATATTGACCCACGAGGCGGAACGATCACAATACCGATCTGATACGCAGTGGGTTTCTGCTTCGATTCCCGGCCAGACTATCTATGAATTTAGATTTATGTTCTGGGTGATCTGGGTCTAGGTGTTTGTGTATGTCCATGGCCAATGACTAAGGAAAAATCCTAGTAGGCATGGGGCTATGACTGTTAGATAAAAAGCGTTATAAGTGTAAAGCGTTATAGATCTATACTAATACTAATACTAATACTAATATACTAATACTAATACTAATACTAATATACTAATACTAATACTAATACTAATAATATTATAAAGAGGAAAGGTTTGATTTTTTGTTTGTTTGAAGTGAATAGGCTCAGAAACTACTGGACCGATTTTAAAAATTCTTTCACCATTCGAAAGCTACATTATCCACGAGTAACATAGGCTATATTTTATTTTGGGAAAATTATTTTCTTTAACGCGGGTGAAACCGCGGGGATCACCTAGTTAATCATAAACTAGTAGACCCGTCACAGTGGTCGAAATTCGACCATAACTAAAAGAAAAACTAAACTTATACATTCAAATAGAAAATAAACTTTTATATGTATTTTTCGTCTATGCATTAGGAAAACATTAATTATGGGGAAACTGAGGTTTAATTTGCTAAGCTGCATTTAATAGAAATAAGGCATTTTTTGACATACACATCTGACAGAGTTCGCCATATGATTGTCAGTATTGCTGTCAGTATAGTAAAAAATGAATGAATAATTTTATATATTTGTAACATTTAATATACATAAATATTATCCAACAATGGTCTTCTCCGCATGATCTTCCACGTTTGCTTAATCTTACCTGTGCGCCTACTCTTACCTACTTCTCTGTGCGCGCATTATTCGGAAAATGGTAGGTACCGCAGTTTTTCGCTTCACATATTAATATACCTATAGAAGATTCATGTCATGGATTCGAACTCCGTTATGAATGAGCGATCTTAATTCTTCTAAGCTGATGTTGCTTTACGATTAAAGTAGGTTTTATGATTAAGTACTAAGGTTTAGATGTTTTTCAGTTCGGTAGCTAACTTATTTAGCTATATTCTTTGTAATTGTAGTTGTAGGTGTAATAGTTGTAGTTGTACAATAATTTATTTAAACTACTTTAAAGTGTCAGCTTTTAGTTTCGTTGTCATATTAGTGTAATATTCTCTTATTAATACATATGTTAATCACGAGATTATGTTTATTTTTAATAGGTTAAGTGTATACTTAAGAAATCTAGAACTGTTTCATCTCTTTTTTAATAATGTTTAAGGAGGTAAAGCCCTGAGCCTCTGAGATCTATAGTACTATTTCAGAGTAGGTACAGTATATAGCAGGTACTGTTATGTCCACTTGTGTTGTGTTATAAATGTGTTGTGTTGAGTATATTGTGTTGTGTAAATAAACACACAGAATCGATCTAATTCAGACACCATAACATCGATACATACTTAGTTTAGGTGTGATATCTTGTCTTAGTCATTAATGCCTAATAACTAATTATGCCTATTAAGTTACAAACAAGTGATATATTAATTTGAATACAATTTTATTGAAAAATCTAAAAAAAATGTGTTTGTTGATAAGTTGTGTGTTAAATAGGTCACTTCTTAAATGTGTTTGGTATTATTTCATAGGAAATATAAATGTTGTTCTTTGAATTACTTAAAAATAAATTGTAAGGTGAATGAAGGAAGGACGAAAAGCAAAAAGTATTTTTTTAATATCTTTATTTAATGAGAGATCAAACGAAAGTCTTGAAAATTCTTAACAATCAGTCTACGAAAATGGTTTACAAACTAATCTTATTACAAACAAAATTAAAGAAGACTTATCCCAAATTGACACAATAGGGAGAAAAAGTATCTTAAGAAAAACGAAACAAGTCTTAAGCCTTAAAAGGAAATGCCTTAAAGTTTAAAAGCATGCAAACTTACGTATAACTATATACACTTAGAATTAACTTAAGAACTTAAATTAAGATTGGCACGCTCGGCCCACTTCTGCGATACAAAAAGAATAAAGTAAAAGTACTTAAAAGAATTGGAGAAAAGACATAAGTCTTACAAACTATGTTTGAGTAAACCTACCTTATAACTATTAAAGCTTTTAGTGGATCTTATTTACTAATTACTAATCTACATTTAATAAAATGTCACTGAACTCGATAGATTGACATGCATTTTATGCATTTACCTATAAAAACATTACAAAAACAAATGAAACAATCCCATAGCACCCCATGAAATAGATCCCTATCAATGTTACAAGCCATTAAGCCCATTCAGCAACTAACCGTAAATCTGTTCCCATAAGGGTCTCCAATCTACATCACGAATCGACTTCCATAGAAATGTGTATTGCATAAAGATTTAAACAAAAAGGGTCGTTAAACTTTCATGTGATATGGATGTGATTTATTGTTGTCGTTTTATAAAACCAAGAGCCAAAATAAATATTCTAATAAAAAGTTAAAATAGGATAAATATTACCAACTTTACTTATGTAGATTTTAATTAAATCAACCTACACGAATTATACGTACTTATAGGATTGTAAGTAGGTACCTAATTGCCTTAACCGCATAAATAACGCATTCTTGAGTTTATTACTTCTATAATCCTGATGATTCAAGTTTCTTAATGCAGCTAAAAATTACCTAAAACGTCAATGTTAAAGATATCTTTACGCATCAACAATAATACAGGAAATTTGACAAAATTGCAGTGTATCAGAGCACAACTGTAGGTACCTACATCAACCTAGTTTTTAGGGATCCGTACTCAAAGGGTACAAGCTGTCTGTCAGTCACAGGGCTCTATCTCTTGAACCGTACTAGATACATTAGATTTTTATAGTGTGTTTGACTACAACCACTATAACAAAAAATAGATTAAGAAAAAAGTTAAGAAAAATAAAGGAGGGTCCCATACGAGAACCCGATATTTGTCGGCGTTTATCTAATGAAACGAGATAGGTAAGTAAATGTAAGTAAGGTTAGGTAAATAAGTAAATTTTCACAATGCATGTACTTATAAACTTGGTACCTATAAACTTGTATAAAAATAAGAAATAGTCGAAAATTTGGTGGTAGGGAAAGCGGAATCCTCCGAGTACGAGCTCGACTTGCATTTGACAAATTTTTAAAATTAAAATCTGCCATGGATTTAAAGAAAGTAATGTTATCATGTCTCAAGTAAAGATACAAGAATGTTTACTATAACTGGTATAAAACGATTGTTTACATGTAAACAAAACATTTGCAACCGATGTGTACAAGAGTTTGTGAGTTTGTAAAGAATAGTTATTTAACTCACCGCTTCTTCAGCTTCTTTCTGGTCCCTGTGCCCCATCAGGTTGGGCATGGCCGTCCAGTTGTATCCCAGATCCTGGCACTGCTTCAGCCTGATCCTCTCGCACTTGCCACCTTCCAACTCCTCCTGGTCGGCCGCCACCAACCAGGCGAGGAAAACCACACAGAAAATCCGAGACATCATGCTCTCACGTATACAGAATACAAAGTTACAACAATATTTTGTGTCATATTCAAACAATTCAGTCACAAAAACCACTAATCGTTAAAGTATCGTAAACATTAACTTATAAGCAAACGATAACACGTCCTCCCATTATCGCAGCTCGGAGCGGACTGAATTCAAATTTAAAATGCGGCGCGGCGAGTCAAAGCCAAAGGAAAGAACCGGTCGGCGGGCGGCCGGTGCGTTCAGAGCCGTGCATATGTTTCGATAAAAGGTCTGACTCTGTCTGAACGCATGAACAGGGCATTATGAAGAAAAAAACGACGAAAAGGGCCTAATTCGTGTACGGCTCACTGCAATCAGTGGGAGTAATTTTGTATCGCGTCGCCGTACGATGCGCGGGAGAGAAAGGGACGCTAGAGACAATGATGCACATATTAAATTAAGTGTATCTGCCCGTAGGGACGGATTTTATTTTACGAAATTGCTGCAATAAAAGTGTTGGGCAATTGAGAGGTCCAGAAATTTTATAACATGACTTGGGACTACGGTCAAATTAATAGAAAGAGATAATACGACATGTAATGAGCTACCTTTCTACCTATTTCCATAATAACTTAAGTTTTATCTATTTATTTTGTGTTTAAACTTATTAAATCAAAATTTGAACTATTAGTCTAATCATGTATTGTATTTTTGGCAGTTGGACTACACAAGCTGTACCTACGTGTAGATCTGTTATTTGCAAAATATCGTAGGGATCTTTCTTGGTAATCAAGACTTCGGTCACAGCTGGGAAGATGTGCAGAGAGATACCCGCGACCTTTATCGCCCACTCTTTTATCTTGCGCACCAGCGGCCCAAGTAGAATACACAATTAGGCCCCCTCATTACATCACTCCAATAACACCTTTGATATCGTAAACCAAAGAAAACATTCTGTACTCTAAGTGAAGGAAACTAAAATCGAAATTAGTGAAGCAGTCGACCATCTTTTTTGCTGGTCACCGCCAGTGTAAATTGGTCCGTGAGTTTAAGGGAAAATGTTTCATGTTGAAAGATGTATAGAGATCGGGTTATGCTGGTTCGTGGAATGAATAGTTGCATTGTGAGAGCGAGAGGGCGCGATGCGCGTCAAAGGCGCCGCCGGCGGTGCGCGTACGCAGTCCGGACGAGAGCGGAATGCCTAATTAAGGACGCATGCGTGGACTGTGGGGTGTGGGGTTTGGTGCAAACAATACCAGTAAGTATTCATTAGTTATAAAAAGAGATATTAAGGAAAATCTTCATGTCATGTGATAATAAGAAATTATCTCCCATTAATAAGAGTTGACCGAACTGCCTGGCACAATGGTCACATTGGTAACCATATCCATGTACAGAATGAGTTTTGAGTTTAATTCCTGGCCATGCGAAAATGTAAAAAAGGAGTTAGGTAATGTTTTATCTATTTTCAATCCAAACATGTATTTATCTTTGAGTTTTTAAGATAAATATCAGTACATGGATATTATTATTACCTACTATTTTAATAATTCGTCCTATTCAAGTGCCCCTTCTTATAAAAATAACGTATTATTATACCGATTTACCACGTCGAGGCATCCAGGCTCAATGCCCAACCAGGCAAAAGATTTGATGATTAATTTATTTTTCCTTTTCTATGTCTACATCTTCATGACCTCGACGATATAAAATCATATCAAATCTACAATTTACTATACCATAAGCGACTAAAAAGCCAAAGCCCTCTTGATTCAAGGACCAGACTACCTCGATCGCTATTTCCATTAATATTTATTAATTTATTTATTATTGGACAACACCAACAAAGTGAACGCTTCTACAATTTTAAAATAGGATAATACATTGAGATTAATTCTTAGTGTCAACCTCAATCACATATGAAGTGCGAATCGCTTTCACAGCCAACTTGAGCCACAAAGCAAGTACATTCGGCTCGGAATCGTAATTAAAACGTCAGATAGGCGGCGCGATTGACGGCACATGCATATGTGTGGCAGGAAGTATCGCCCAATTGTAATGCACGGCAACTATCGCCGAATATCGATACTTTGTTACGACGCTGACATGAATATACTTGAGGAGTAGGCACTTCACTTGCGACAAACGACGACGCGCATGGAATAGAATGGCCACCTGTTTATTTATTTTGCTTATGAAATTCGAATAGCAAATGAGCATACAGTTCGTTTGATGGTGATTTGTCATGGTATGGACCTGTGTAATCAAACGTAAATAGGAAGAGATTCGCTACAGGCATGTTGTAAGCTGACGACCAAGTTGGAACGCTCTATCAAAATTTCCTTAGCATTCCGGTGAAACCAGGATAGCGTGGAACGGTGGCCTACGCTGCTGTTTTGGCACATAAGAGTGTAGCGGTATTTATATTATTGTTTCTTCATTAATAAGTTATTAGACTTAAGTACTTGATTTTGGATGGGAGGGGGAGTTCAAGACTCCCCCTCCTACTTACCTAGATCAGTCACATTTATGTAGGATCTACAAAGACTAACTCGGAAGA
>DWPG01000035.1:0-14081 GCA_018251495.1 Autochton cellus | reverse complement strand
ATACTCGTTTGTCGATCGTTTTTAACTTCTGAATAGAACTGGCGTAAAGAAAATGATAATGGTATAGATACTATTCCTATTCCAAAATATTTAATGTAAAATATACAACAATAAAATAAAAAGAAATTTTATCAGACTCCGATTCGCTTGAGGAAGTGTCGACTTTGTGATATGGTAATCGTATCACTTACATAATACATAATTATTTTACATTAAATATTTTCGAATAGGATTAACGAAATTATTTATTGTTATTTATAATTATTATTGATTATTAAGTTTATGTTTATACTTAATTTATTCAATTTTTGTTCATTTAGACACTACCTGTCAGGAATGCATTATCTCAGCGGCCAGACTATACTTATATTCAGAAGTAAGAAATGATCGATAAACAAATATTACTATAGGAATAGTGTCCAATTGACGTTGAATGATAGCTATTAGTGTCCAACTGACATTAAATGACAGTCTTCAGGAAAGAATTTTCGGAGCATCTTGACTACAGGGAGACATACTTATCCGCGGCATTCCAAGTTAGTCTTCAGGGGTAGTACCCTAACAGCGCATATCTGGTAACTCAGGTAAGACTTTAATATTATCTAGGGTTGATTACAGATGTGTATCTATCAGATGGATTGAAGGTTAGTTTGCTTAAAGATCCCCTGTGTCCATGGTGCTATAAACACACACAAAGCTAAGTACACAAATACCCGGTCCCAGAATAGAACTAAATATTCAGAAGATGAGGTCTACTTGGTCCGACAAGTTTGGGATCTATGTCTCTGGAACGTACCTCTAATTTTGAAAATGATTAAAGTTATTATCACATGCTTTATGTTAAAGAAAACATCGTAGGGAAATTTCATGAGTTCTCCATTTTATCGAAGTTATAAAGTTTATCACTCCGCACTTGGTCAGTGGAATCAGTTTAGTAATTTCCAAGACAGACAGAAAAACAAACCGTTTAGATAAGTTTTGGTAGAATCGCTTAAATTAACAATTATTTTAAAAATATAAACAGACATTGCGTTTTACAGACAGACATTTATTATTATTATAGATTTTTTAAGACTGCGGTAAAGATTTGGACACTTAGGGGATTAAAGGACTACGAACTTGTAAGCTCACTGAATCCGTTTACCGCACTGACCTCTGGCGGTAACGAACCGCAAATCCCCTTCACAGGAACCCTATGCGATTCACTTACTCGTACAATAGCATTTCTATAAGCGACCTAATTTAGGGTTGCCAAAAAGTTATTTGAAGTCTTGGTAATAGTTTCTTTTTTGTTGTTTTTTCTTTAAAATAATTATGGCGTAAATATTCCAAAATAATTCTTCGAGATTGAAATAATTGGCTGCAATTATTTTATGTACTACTGCTAGATACGTGAGCAGGCTACTCCAATGTGGGTTGCTCGTAGAAGTTAAATTTACGCCAACCACCCAATTCATGTCGGATGTTTTAATTCCTTTAATAAAGATTTAAAGACTTATCCAACGATAGCATTTCATTCGACAGTTCATTCTCTAAAGTCTTTAGTTCAGACTATAACCTCTTTCCTTTGGGAAGTCGGTTAAAAATGATTAATCACCATGAAATAATAACTTCGTTTCATGACTTAAACACGATTTTCATTCTTAGTACGTTTGATCACACAAGTATGTATTCTTAATTTTATGGACAATCCTCAAACGATCATTTTATTAAAACAATAAACACCCGATAGGTACATATTATTATTTAGTATTGTGTGTAGCATGTTTCATAAATATCGGCTATCGCAGCGGCAAATGGTAATAAAACGTACTATTTAATCGTTAGGTTACGTTTGCCGTAATGACCACGTATTGTAAAACTATACGTGTGCGCGACGCTTTATATTTATACTAACCGTAACTTTGAGCTGCAACATTTTAAGAAATGATTGTGATTTAATTAGCCATTATCAGTTTTTTTATCCGACTGCGTCAGAAGGAAGGTAATGTTTTTAGAATTTATGTAGGTATGTATGTCCATTTCTTTGGCACGCCCCACAGTCCAAACGGCTTGACGGATTTTAACACATGAGGTGTCGTTAGAATCGTCTTAGTTGTCGTAGTGACATAGGTTATACAGTTTTTAAATATGTTGCCTGCGAATGAAGAAAAATGGGGGGGATGGGACGAAATATTTTTGTATCATAACAATATGGGTATCAAATGATTATGTCGGGTTTATTGTTTTTAAGATTATTTTGTACCACCGGCTTATAAAGGAACAACATTTTACGATGGCATTGAAATTAATGTTTGTCACATAAATGAATCACATAAATAAACTATGCTACGGACGGGATTAAGCAAAATACCAAAATACAACCGGATCTAAATGTAAAACCATCGTTTGTAATAAGAAATTGCGTTAAACCTTCGTTTAAAACCAAAACTATCGCTAGTCCAAGTTTTGTAATAAAGGGGATAGAGCCTACTTAACTCTATGAGTCTATTTCTCGGGGTTTAATAAAGTGTTGATATTTCAGTTTACCAAATAGTATCGCGATAACTATATTTCACTATCCAAGGTCACTACACTACCTTAAATCATTCGTCTTAATTTCGTTTTGTATTTTTACACTTCCTTATTACGGGTTGAAATACTTGACATTTAAGTAAAGCACAAAGCTCAATAAACAACAATATCGGTGTATTAATGTTAAATGCTTCATTAGTACTCATTGTAATCAACACTAAGATAACGATTACTAAGTTTATGTTTAATTATGGAGACAACAATTTCTTCCGTTGTCGAAACTATATGGTGTTAACTACTACATTCATTTTGATTTTTGACAATTCAAAAATACTAACTCGATTCAGCATATGGAGATGTTACTCGGATGTTATGAAAACCTGGTAACCAATAATAATAAAAACGCTTTCTACACTCATAGCCCCACACTAGGATTTTCTCCTGTGTCGTGGGTGCCATGGAAACACACAAAGCCGAATATATAAACACCCAGACCCAGAACAGAAATCTAAATTCATCCCTAAGTTATCTGCCCGGCCGGGGATGGAACCCACTGCGCGTCAGACCGGCATGATGACCGCTCCGCCACGCGGGTCGTCATACCATAAATAAAAATGATTTATTGCTTTAAAAGTAGTACATAGTTTTACAATATTGTCGGGTACCCCCTTTTAAGTATGTTAATACCTGTAGTAGGAAGCCCCGCCAATTCATCAAAGAGGCCCTTTCACCTGGAGACATCAGTTCACTGGGACTTCACTAGAAGTTCAACTGCAACATTGTTGCAACTGTATTCGCTGAATGCTAATTAGAAAATGAATACGCGAATCACAGGTTTCAATTTCACACTGCCTTCGCATTTGCGTGGTGTAAAGTCGCACTCTGAATGCTAACTTCTGATCTTCATTTACAGTACTTTATAGTTTATACCATGGCGTTAATGAGGTGTGGTAGGAAAAGAGAAAATAACTAATGAAAAGATGTAATCGACTGCACATACGGATTGTAGTCATGCAATTAACACTGCTGTTATTAGGCAGAAATGGGTTTGGCGGTGGTGCCGCCGGAGTCGAACCACACAGAGTTCTACCACATACACAAAACTTATATATGTGTTCAGTAGTCGAACCACCAAGATTTATACCACCAACATGTATTTAAGATGGAAATAAAGGTAATAGAACTTCCGCGAACTTCTAAGGATAACATATTATAGATACGCCGTGACGATCCGAGGATTTAAACGGACCGCTCTCGTTCAGGGATTAAGAGAAGCGTACACAGCGAAGCGTGCGGTGTCACAAGATATATCATAAATGGAAAGTTATAAGCGACAAGCAAACCAGAAATGAAACCTAGACGGATCGCCGCCGCAGAAAAAGAAACCACTAGTCTATATTTAATACATTTCGCCGGCTGGTGGCAATTTATATTTATAGATGCTATCTCCTCTGACGGACATGATCTATGTCGGTTTGATACCGTCGTCGCATTCGCTTCGAAGCTTTCAAACGGCAACAATGAGATAGATGTGGCTACCTCTTTCCGCTGATTCGTAGAAAGAGCTTTATCTATAAAAAGCTACAATGAAACGCTTAAACCTTTTAGCGGATTACCTTTAATATCACTCAGAAACAACGCGTCATATACTTTTTGTTATCGCCAGACGTTAATATTGTTTCTAGAAATTGAAAGCTCGATCACGAATCACGAATCCACTCAACGTTGTTACGGATTATTAAATGCTCTTAATATTGTGTATCGGAATGGAGTTGGAGCTATCGGGCATTCCACCGCGGGTTATTGCATGCCCGGGGCGGAACATTAGCATGGCCGGGGCTAACAATGGCGGCCGCGGCGCCGGCGCGCCTCGAGATGTAAGCCGCCTTACCCGATAACACTCGCTATAGGATGTGGAACGGCCAGCGCTATGTCGGGATCAGGAAGTGAACTCGGAATTTCACTGATGGATTGAATTGTGCAGAAAATACTCTCAGGCTAAGTTTCTTGGGATTCATAATTTGCAGCTATTAACACTCGAGATTATTTTATCTAACGTCTTTAGTTTAGTTCAATACGTACTAAAACGTAAATTGCGCAGTCACCCGAGGAGGTGAAGAAACTTTGCAAATTAATGTCATCTAGCTATAAGGGACATAAACTTTGCATATTCATACAGTGCTAACGAAATATATTACGATATTTATTATCAACGGATTCGCGAAGGTGTTAATGGCGGCCATTTCTATGTACAATTAATGAGACGAGCTGACACGAGTTATTCAAAGAGGGCACCCTGTGTCGGTCGGTGGCGTGCGCCGGCGCCGGCTCCTCTAATAATAGTCGCATTCCGAGTCTCGCCCCCCTCACCCCGACCAAGGGCTCACCTCGATGCACCTGCCGCACTTTCCTTTTTCATTCGCCGAACGCTTTCCCCGCGACACTGACATAATGTCGCCGGATAAACATCTACCGGTATCGCACTTCCCTTGTTCCAAGCCGGGTCAAAGGTTTCTTGGAAGCTTTGTTCCATGGGAACAAAAAGCGCGTCACGGGTATTCATGGTAGCTGATGTTTCGCGAACGCTATGCAACTATTCTTTCGCTGCGAGGTTGTTGACTGCTTGAAGCAGGCGCTCGAAGTAATCGAGATTAAGTATTAGCAGTACGTTATCGTACCGACTGCGAGCAGGAGCCATTGTTCCATTTACCGATGCGATTCCGTTATCACTCGGCTGCTACATAATTCAAAGGCCATCAGGTGGATTTATGTTGGTTTTGTTTAACTGAGCTCGCGGTCTGGGACGTTAATGGGGGAACCGGCGTCTCGTGATAATTTCCAATGGCTAAGCGAGGGCTATGTTTTAAATCGTTAGGGCGATCAGCAGCCGGGGAAAGGCATCAGCGCGGAACCGTAAGGGTTCCTCGTGTGGACTGTCCGTGAGAACTTTTTTTCACTGGCTACGGGTTCAACGGGTTTTTAAGGTCAAGCTGTGTCTTAGAACGGATGGAAGTTTGAAGAAATAATAGGATTACATTACTTTACAACCTACTGTGAGTGATCTAAAATGGTCCCTTACAGAAATTAATTATACTTATATACTACACCTGTTTAACCATTACTGTTGTGGTCGTTAATTCTTTCAAAATATTCCTGTTCCAAAAGTAAACATTATAGCTATGCAACGCAGTACAGTGCAGTACAAAAAACTTCAACAAGCTACGATACGAATTATAAATTTATCATTAAACTTAATTAAGTCTTGACTCCAAGGGCATTAGACAGACGCTGACTAGGCCGTTCTCACCATATCTGTTCTGGAATTATGGCATTAATTAGCGCCATTGAATATTCACGAAAGAGCCCCGCGCCGCCGCCGGAAGTCCCGCTTCCGTCGCGCCGCAGCCCGTTTCCCTCAGGGACGTCTATTTTACTCCATTCAAAACGTTGAATCAAAATTGTCAAACGAAATGTACAGTCTGAGTGCCTTTGTGAATCCACTAAACTTCATTCAACACGGCCGAGATTCATCATAATTCCATTCCGCGAGTCTTGTTTAACGGTCCGCATTAAAAAGTCTCTTTGTAACTCCTTATCGACGAATCAGTGCGGTTTATTTTATTTGTGACCAGCAACTTAATTAAGCTCTCGTACAAGTAAATGCGGAAGAGCCAATCAGTGTGGCCCATTTCGCGTTCGCGGACGAACTTTTTGATTAACCGCAAGAAAGCAGTAGCCGTAATTGCTTCGGCATATTTTCGAGTGATTCATCGCATCTACCATCTGATGTATTATCTCCGTTCGATGGCTCGTGCTCAAAATATATGATACGGGCGAAAGGATTATGTATTTGTGAAACATGAATAACCGAGTTGTTGATAAATATAATTCAGATCTGTATAATACAACGCTACGATACAAATCGATACGAGTTTTCTATCGTTTGCTTTGCACTTGATGTTGTGTCTCTACTGTTCATGGTTTAACCAATTAAATGAAACAGGAATCCTGTCTGAAGTTTAGTAATTACTATAATACTGGCATGGTAGTGGTAGTAGTGCCGCAACAGGGAATTCACGAGTAGTTCTCCCACTTTGTCAGAGTAAAAACTCGTTATAAATTTAGATATTTGTACAATGTAGTTCTTGATTGATAGAGAAACCACAGGGATTGTATTGTGCATGCAAATGACGACGATCACTATCTAAACGTGGCGATCGTTTACACTACACTGGAGGACGCAATTATCAAGTACTGTACACCTGTTACTTCTATGTTAATGGCATCTTCGCTGCAGGTGTTAGGGTCGATATCGAATCCTATCGCACACGATCACGCTACAACAATTTCAGTATCCTCGACGTCGGCATAGGATTAACGACACCCTCCTTAATCAGTTATACCCTATTTGGGATATTCTAGATGTTCTCTGGTAAGTGACGGCGTGTATCACAGGATCGGTCGTCGCAAAGGATCGAAACTTATTTGTTTACGTCGTTCAGGTGCTTAAGGTAAAATCAGATAGCACGATACAAGCAACTCCAAGAACCATTTAGGATCATCGGGACTTGTGTGTCTTGTGAAATTTTTGCAATCGCGTCGTCGTTTCGCGTGCCAACATAAACTCAAAAATGTACTTTTCCATTAGGATCAATCTAAAAAAACGTGTTAAATTTCGACCCGGACGAATCTAGTCAAAAATTATGCAAGAGATACCCGGAAAGTATTGGTAAAATTCAGTTAGCAGTGGAATAGCTGGTTCAAAACGTCTGCTATTACTCAACGGCTATTTATTTTTGTACATTTGTAAATTAATCTTTCAACTGTCACGATCGAAGGTCGATCGTTTAAGGCGATGCTTAATTAAAGCTAGCTCGTGCAAACGAAGTTCGCTGTCAGCACAGCGGCTCGAACGCGACGATTTCCTCTTAATGTGCTTTGATTTACGCATCGTCGACATCCTTGGCCGATGAGCTGTTAATCTGTGGCCTTCCTCAAAAGGTGCGGTGTTGGTGATTCACGAACATTCTGTTGGTTTTTGTGTAACAATAGAATGTCACAAAATGCGACCTGCAGATGCAATCGACGTTGAGGATTGTGTCCAATCAATGACGATGAAGAAATTGAAGTCTTCTGTGCATCCCTTTTTTGATCTTCAACGTAATTTATTCAATGATTGAATCAGCTGTGAAGAAAATGGCTTGACTCGTCTTCCGAAATGTCTTGACAAAGTCTTAGGATATGGTGAGAAATCCGGTTTGTTGTTTCATCTTAAAAGTTCTAAAACAGTAAGAGCACGTAGCTACAATAATAATATCAGTTATGTTGTACCATAAAAGCCAACTGGTTAAATTAGTTGTGACATTAAACTTTAAACACAAAATGTACATGAACAAGGACACAAACTTATTTAACATTCCTTAAGCTAGTATTTATTTTATATATTCTATGCTCGGTCGCATAAGCCTTTAAGTGAAGACGAATAGTATATAATGGAGGCATGAGTTGAATGTGAGTGAATCATCGAGATTGCTTTCAACTCGAAAGTGCTAATTGGCTTCAATCTGTGTCCTAAACGTATATAGGTCCCATATGCGATAGCATCGTGGCGGTCTCGGTTATTTAATTTTTCGCTCAGTTAGCGCACGGCGAGTCGACGGCCGTTTTTTGTGTTTACAAATTAAGGTAATTACCGTAATACCCTGTCACAACCTTTTAAGTTCAACGGACGCATAATGTGCTCTGACTCGATTTCGAATACCCACTAATGACTCTTATTGCCTTGCATATAAGACATTAGTCAAATATTTTGTGAACGTTCGTGAGATATGATTTTAATATGCCCTTGTGCGTCTAGTTCCGGGGCATTTAAAGTCGATTAAAATAAAATATATGTGTAATCGGTTTGTGGTTATAATTGTGTGGAGCCAAGCCGCAAATCGTAAAGATTCATACTCCAAATCGACTGCAATTACATATCGCCAAGATCCTCATGCCGACTCGATGATACTGATACTACTGTGGTGCAACTTTTTTCTAACGTTAGAAATATGCAATTATAAAACTATTTACTTTTTGATAACCAATGTTTAAATTTCCATCCATCCATGATTATATTTATGAATCCCACTAACAGTAAACACAATACATTGTTTGATGTTAGCATGTTTGGTGGTAAACATATCATAAAGTAATACAGGGGGCGTATTTTACGACCATAACATCGAAGTTGTTTAAATTTCCCATGCTCGTATGTATGCGTTCAAACATAACGCTGTATGTGTATTGCGATCGCGTATAATCTCCCATCTTACGGCTACGGCTATCTCTCCGACAGGACGATCATATCTGATACAAGCACGCCTCCTATGTGCCATGCCATCCAATAATCTTTTATGCGACGCGATGAAGTTATCCTCTATTTATTCATCGACAGGCCCATCAACATCGACTAATCGTTCAATCTTCGCCGTTTCGTAATCGTGATGAAATTTCACCTTGTACACTTTTGACAAAAAAACATCGGTAACCGGCACACAATTTGAAATGCATCTCGGCTTCGAACCGATGAATCGGGGCTGTAGGTGAGGGCCGGTCCCTCAAGTTCAGGCAACAATGTCGCGGTGACGTTTGACCCCGGCTGTGGACGCTCTCGCGGCGCCACATTCAGTTGCGATCACCTCGAACAGTAATGCGATTACAATGATGCTTGATTCGCAAATCGACAGTGACCTACTTGCGGGTCAGTGTGTGGGTGTCCATAGATTGGAGCTTTACGACGTCAATCGCTCCAACGCGTTTAACTATTTGACCGTCGTCGACATTGAATAGGAATGTGACAAAGTATGGACTCTCGCTTATACCGATGCCGTTAAGATTGAATTGATAGCCCTTAATGCGGCGTGAATGTTGTCCGTGAAGTTTCGGTAATAAGGTTTCGATGCATAATTCTAGGTTGCGCAATCGTATCGGCTAATCGAATAGGAGGGTCATTGTTTGTAACGGTACGGCCCGGGTGCGCCTGAGCAGAGTGTGAGATGAATTCTATTAGCCAGGTGCTGGTATTGTCTGTTGTCTGCAAACGGTGGCGTCGTGAGGTCGTTTACACCTTCGCTAGACCACTAGTGCGCAACGTTCCGCATCCGAAATATCTCCACGAATATCACCACACTAATTTTGACTCAAATAATAGTGCACCACTCCTCCGGTTCAAAAGTAATGTTCAATTTGTTGTACGCTAGCGGCTATGCGCGTTTCTGAACATATCTATTCGTGTATCTGCGTTTGTTATTAATGCCTTCGAAAGTCGCCTAGTCGCCTTGACACAATACACTTTACGCTTCTGGCGAGGTTTGTAATATCGTAATCGACACATATCCTTTATAAACAAACGTGGGCTTAATATTCCCCGTTCACAATGAGAGTTCGACAGATATGGAAATGTGCAAACACTCGATCCGCATGGTACGAGTTGCCTTGTTTGGGTGAATATTGCGATGATTAATCAAGGATGTTACTATGAGCGGTGAAATAATTTAGTTGTTAATATTCTGTTCGCGTGTCGCTCGTCCGTCATTTCGCCGGGCTCTTCCTAGAAAGCGAAGTGGCCCACTTGATGATAGGAAACTTGGACCGGATATGGCGGTAACGTCATATCAACAGTTGATTTTCACTTTTATTATGAGCATCGCCAAATTTCGACTACGCTTGCATCGAATGAGACGTGATCAAAAAACAAAAATATGAATTGGGAAAATAATTTGCTTCTTGATTAGATTGTACGAAGGTAGAGCTTTGATTTCAATTTCATTTTCAATAATCTTCATCTGCCTACACGTAGTCATGTTAGCTCAATCGAAGGTGACATAGATAGGGCAGCGAGGGGTGGCAAGGTAATTATCTTATCAGTGGGAAGACAGACAATGCTCCCGCTGAGATGCACCGGTCGGGGCGTGCTATCACGACCACCCGCCGCCACGGGAACGCACGGCACCGAACAAGCCTACAACATTATTACAGGTACATGATTCAGCGGCGCCACAAACGACCTCAAGAGGTGAAACGTCAAACTTCTCGAAACGGGTCGCCTGCGCCTTAAGCACGGCGATTTCATTCCTTGAAGATTAATTTCTCAGTAGAAATGCGGCTCGTTCGATCTCCAGCTTTTCTTTAAATCGATAACCTACTACCTCGTAATTTATTTGCCTCTATTTGCCTTTCCTGACTATTACGATGTTTCGAATGTTATTTTGGTACCTACAATTAGTGTAGATACCTTACATATAAGTTTTGGTCATCACTTCTTTGACTACCGTCTTGTTGAAGAGCTATAGAATCAGAATATCTAAGCTCCGGTGGTGCGCTATTGTTCCATTCTATTATTTACGACAGTCACCGGATAACATCAATCGCAAATAATGTCTCGTTACCGGCTACACTTATTTGTGACCAATAAAATAATTTAATGTTAGTTCTCTTCGCCCGACTCCGAGATCGCTCTTATCTGGAACGTAATAAATCCGAGCCGCGGATTGTGATCGAAGTGCGGCCTGTCGGCTGATTAATGAGTAAGCATTTTTTAATTAACGACATCGCCACGGCTTTGGACTTATCGGCTGCGCTGCGCTCGCGCATCGCCCGCGTACGCTTTCGCCCGAGCAACGTTAAACTAAATTATAAGCTCCACCTGAGGAGTTAATTGCGTGTTTACTATCAACATTAACTACTCCTCGTTCGATAATGGCGTTCGGGCGGTCGCGTCGTGATCCAATGTTTCCCGGGTTATGCAAGCCTTTGTGGGGACGGGTTCACCGTTCACGTGCCGCGTCGCCGCCTGGACGGCGCTACGTACGAATTACGATCGGTATCGGTTTCGGGTAATGGCGTTTTGAGTTCATTATTTTTGTCATTGATGTCACGACGCGCTTTACAACATCTCTTGTCACGACTGTTGACGTAACATCGGTTTCCACGCTCCGGTGACACATCGGTGATGTTGTCGAGCTCATAATGGTTTTTGCGGTTATAGATAGTCACAATGAAATATTTTTTTTATTTTCTTTCCTTATGGCATTGGGTTAAACATTGATTGAGTAAGGGGTATTGGCTTTAGGGAAAAAGCATTAAAAGCCACAAGAGGGTCTTTTGTTATTACAAGCTTTTATGTTCAAGCATCCTTAATATAAGGCGTTGTTAAGTTCTCGTCGTGTACTTGATCCCGAAGACACTCATCAAAGTGGAGTTCACTCCACAATGTCTCTACAGAACACGATCGGCGATGGATATCGATAATGTGACCCTCGTGTCGGCCGCCATTACTCTCCGCCCGCTAATGATAGATAGTCGGTCCGAGTAATCAAATTCTATTCGTCAGTGAAAACACGGCTTAGTCTCGCTTGACCTGAACCCTCGTCTAGAACCGCTCTATACAACCATTGTGTAACGTTTTATACGACAATGATGACTATGCAACGATATTATTCCCTTTGTTTTATGCAGTGAGCTTATGAATTGACGTCATATTTTTATTTTGATGTATGATAAATCATCTTAATGTATCGGAATATAAAACTGTACAATAGAAGTTGCTTTTAAAACTTTATTGTTACAATTTGATTATCATCCCTAGTTTCGAGTTTTGAGAGTTGATCTTTGTAGCGGCAAAATTGCCTTTTGCTCTGAGAATTTGAGGGGAGTGGGAGGAGCAGGCCTTGGAGCATTCGCCTTTCACTACGATCCACACCTAAATTATTTCCCTTAATATTATTTTTTAAATAAAGTAACATATATGTATAAAGTCTATAAAAAATATACACGACGAATAGATAACCTCTTTCCTTTGGAAGTCAGTTAAAAATAGTAGTAGGTACTTACAAAAAATATTTTACGAGCTAAACATTTTAAAAATTCTTTAAACAAATTAAAAATCAATCTAAAGTCGCCTTTCCCATTCCATAATGTAAAGCTGTAGATAAGAAAGGAGCAAAGAGACAGTTAAATTAATACTTTCGAAATTAATTGTAAATGCTGCGAGAGTGTATATCCAGTCCAAACAAATAAAACGAAACGTTTAACTAATTAAAGTGTCTTTGTTTTGCATTCACAACGCGACTCGAATTGTATCTGAGGCCTTTTAAATGACTGTTGCAGAGAAACATCGTGTTTTGTTAAGAAGAAAACGAAGATATATGTATTCGTAGTTGAATATTCATTTTAATTAAGACGAACAATGAAAGCAACTACGGAATCGAAGGCAAACAAAAACAAACCGCGTGGGGTATTTACGAAACTGTAAATAATCAAATTTGATCGATTCGATGCTAGAATACCGTCACCTTGAACCGATTCTGCCCTAAAGCGATCGAGCGTTGCAAAACGCGCCTCTCGCTCCACTCGACCGCTACCGATTCGTCTCGACGTACCTATTCGAATACCGATTCGAATCGGTAATTCAATTATGGAAACACATGTAAATGTCACCCGCCGCAATGAAACTATTGCGGCGAGATAGCCGATAGTTTTGAGACGTTACGCAATGATTGCGCCCCATAACAATCCACTACCCGTGTCTTCGCTGTATTAAGAAATTGTTGCATTATTTACATTCACGCTCATTATGTTATTTTGATTCAAAGTTCCAACGTGGGATACGTTGGCCAATGTTTACGTTAGTGCAATCAATTCGTGTTTCGTGCCGTTTAAATTGGATGTCATTGTTCAATGTCGAACTTATCCGAATAGAAGTGCGTGGTATATTAATTGTGAATTGTTTAACAACTAGTTTTTTTGTCTTTGCAGGTAAGGCACGGAAGCTTCTGGAAGGTGTCGAGGCGTGCGTCAACGGGTAATGTGAATTTTTGCCAGGCGTTTATGAGTGTCAGTGTAATACGGCTGGTTCGTTAGGTATTCACGGAGGGCGCGAGTGGCTGCATCAGTATGCGCCCGCGCACTCCACGGACGCGATTTGACGAATGAATCACTCCCGTTTTCTTCGTACACGCCGGTTGCCCCTTGACGTGACGTCACGATTTTTGTGTCGCACGCGCCACGCTCACGAAATTAAATTACGTTAATCTGTTTACATTTCCGTTTCGCATAATTATATCTGGTGTAGTGTCGTTCCGAAGATTTATTATTAGTGTTCTTAGCTTAATGCATGCTTGATTTTTAGTTATGTAATTTAATTTCAGAATGTTTGTTCATATGTTAACAAAGCTCGGTTATTTACGCTTTACTGTGGAAATCTCTAATTTGTAACTTATTTATAAATAAGGACGAACTGATGACTCACTATCGTAATAAAAGTCATGTCTTCAAATGCGAGATTTTTCAATGTACGTGTCTTGACTATAACGTTGAATCACATAGTGTGGTTAACCGTTATTCTTCGTGTTAAGGAGTGGTATCGATAAAAAGTTTAATAAATCTTATATGCAGTCATAGGTATCGTTAACAATTTTTTATGTGATATATCAGATAATATAGACAGTCCCTGATAATTTCAAAACAAAATAATGTATTTCTCGATGATGATGAAGTCAATATGTAAATATCAAATTGTCGAATTA
>DWPG01000034.1:0-14116 GCA_018251495.1 Autochton cellus | reverse complement strand
GTTTGGGATAATTAAAAGTCAGTTAAAAGAGTTTGAAGAATCCATAGGATATATGAATGCACAATTTGATAAAGCTTTTTTGGATATAAAGACATGCACGCAAGAAACAACACAACTGAAAACTGAGAATATAGCACTGAAGTCTAAACTCTATGATCTGGAAAATAGATTATCTCAGGTTGAACAAGATGCCCGCCAGAACAACTTTGAAATTCATTGTTTACCAGAGCATAGACAAGAAAATCTGGTTAAAACTGTCATACAGCTTTGCAAAGTAGTATCTTTTCCACTGTCTGAAAACGAAATTCTCTCCTGTAATAGAGTTCAAAAGATCAATTCAACATCAAAAATGCCAAGAACTGTCGTTTGCAAGCTTCCAAATAAATTAAAAAGAGATAACCTGTTAGCTGCCGTCTTAACGTACAATAAAGCAAACCCGAAGCAAAAGCTCAACTCTAAGCTCCTTGGATACGGCGACGTGGAATCACCTGTGTACGTTTGCGAACACTTAACCCCAGCTAATAAGAATTTGCATGCAGCGACCAGAATTCGTGCGAAAGAGAAGGGCTATAAATTTGTTTGGATTCGAAACGGGAAAATTTTTGTTCGTAAAGACGAATCTTCACCAGCGCTTGTCATTACCCACATGGATCTACTTCATAAGTTAACGTAGTAGTTTAATTTCACGTTGTTTTATAATAAACACCCAGTAATTGTTAATAATTGTTATTATATTGTTATTATTTTATTTTTTACACATGTCTAGTAATTTATCTATTTATTATCAAAATGTAAGAGGTATGCGAAGTAAATTGCAAGATGTCTATAAAAACGTTCTTTCTTTGAATTATGAAATAATTATCCTGACTGAAACGTGGCTTAACGGTGATATATACAATGCGGAAATTTTAGATGACAGATATGAAATATTTAGAAGGGACAGACAGTCTAAAACTATGAATGAGGGTAAGGAAGGTGGAGGCGTTCTAATAGCAGTACATAAATGCCTTAATGCATATCGAAACCCAAATTTTGAAACCTTGTGTGAAGATTTATGGGTCACTGTTGAGCTTGGTAATAAGAATCTCCGAAGTAAGTTACATTTATGTGCAATTTATCTGTGATGTGTTAATGTGATACGCTATCAATTTTTACGGGAGGTGGCTCCCGTAAAAATTGATAGCGTATCACATTTGATCTCAAAATTAGAGAATTCCCTTGAATTTATTAATAACATTCTCATGATCGGGGACTTTAATCTAAACCAGATCGATTGGATACCCCTACCATCACATAATCATCTCCAACCCTTAAATACTAACAACCTGGTTTGTTCAACATTTATCGATTTTTCTAATAGTATTTGTTTACAACAATTTAACCATGTTAGAAATAGCCATAACAGAATATTAGACCTCGTATTTTCAAATATTTGTTTCCCTATCACAGTCACGGCAGCAACTGACGTCATAGCTAAAATTGATCCTTATCATCCACCTCTACAAGTCGATATATTTATTACACGACAGCAAACACTTGGTCAAAATAATAAATCTGTTTTTAAATTTCATAAAGCTGATTTTGAATTAATTAGAGAGAGACTATCTAAAATTGACTGGAATCAAGAGTTAGACTCCACTAATTCATTAGATGATAACATAGAGAGATTTTATAACATTTTAAATCAAATTATAACAGAACTCGTACCCAAAAAACAATTAAGCAAAAATAAATATCCAATATGGTACAACAATAACTTAATAAAAATATTGAAAGAGAAAGAAAAATGTAGATGTAAAATGAAGAAATTTAATAACAAATTAGATGAATACGAATATAATTTATTAAAAAAGCGAACAAATGTTATGATAACTAAATGCTATTCTACATATATTACAAATGTGCAGAACAATGTCATTAGAAATCCAAAATATTTTTGGGCCTACATTAAAGCTAAAACTCATAATAAAAGTCATATCCCCCAATGTATGAAATTAAAAACTAAAACAGCGTCCGACGGAGAAAATATAGCTAATCTTTTTTGTGAGCATTTTGCATCTGTTTACAAAAGGCCAAAAAGTTTTGATGCAAATAGTTATCCCTCTTTTAATGCGTCTTTCGACTCCCGGCATCTGAATAACTTATATTTATCAAAATCCGAAATTGAAAAGCGTTTAAAGCAACTAAATGTATGTAAAGGATGTGGAAGTGATGGTATTCCCCCAATATTTGTTTTAAAATGTGCTGAATCTCTATCAGAGGCCCTTCAAATTATTTTCAATCAATCTTTAAGAGAGGGAATATTTCCACAAATTTGGAAGGATGCTAGGGTGGTTCCGATACCAAAATCTGGTGACAAACAGCTGGTTGAGAACTACAGACCCATTTGTATATTACCAGTACTAGCCAAAGTATTCGAAAAACTCATCAGTCATTACCTCTCATGGCATATTAAACAAAACATGTGTGAACAACAACATGGGTTTATTGCAAAAAGATCTACCTCTACTAATTTAATGTCATACGTGGAAAAGTTATTATCATATATGGGCGCGGGTGGCGAAATTGACGCAATATATAACGATCTGAGTAAAGCTTTCGACAGGGTAGATCATAATATACTGCTGTTTAAATTAAAATATCAATTTAATATTGACGGTCCACTTTTAGGATGGTTTGAATCATATCTGAAGGATCGCAGAGTAAGAGTAATTGTTAACGGTTTTGAGTCTGAATATTTTGTACCCCTATCAGGAGTCCCCCAGGGTTCTATATTAGGACCAATATTGTTTGGCATATTTATGGATGACATAAAATATTATATAAAGCATTCTGAGTTTCAATTATATGCAGATGACTTAAAAAATTTCAGAGTTGTGCAAAATATCGATGACCAGCAACTACTACAGAATGATATTGACAGAGTCATAAATTGGTGTAAAGTCAACTCAATGGATATGAATACTGACAAATCCCTACATATAAAATTCTCTCGGAAACGTAATAAATTTGATTCTTCTTATCAAGTATCCAATGTTGTATTAAAAAAGGTAAACGAAGTTAAAGACCTAGGAGTAATAATTGACACTGAACTACGATTTGATGGTCATTTCAATAACATCCTAAAAAAAGGTCTCAAAATGTTAGGTTTCATTAATCGAAACACGAAAGAATTTAAATCGGTGGTTGCCCTTAAAATTTTATATAGTGCTCTCGTTCGAAGTCACATTGATTATTGCTCTATTGTTTGGTATCCCTTGTATCAAAATAATATTCAACGCATAGAAAAAATTCAAAGAAAATTTATTGGTAAACTAGCTTACATCTCGAGTATCCACAAAACCATTAAGAACTATGAAGAACAGCTAAGGCATTTTAATTTTATTAGTTTGTACAAGCGAAATTATGCTTTAAGGATAATTTTCTTATTTAAAATATGCAATCATTTGATCGACTGTCCATTTCTTTTATCACGGGTGAACATAAAAGTTCCCAGGTTTAATGCAAGATTAAGCTGCTACAAACCTTTTTTTACCAATCATAGTAATGCCAAATACGTAAGCCACTCCCCACTAAACCTTGCGTTAAAAAATTATAACTCTATATTTAAAGACGTTAATATAGACATCTTTGCTGAAAAAATAGGTCAGTTTAAGAAAAAACTTTACTCTATGCTATAGATTATATTTATTATTATTATCATAGTTTTATATAACATATATTTATATTTATAGATATCCATATTTATATTTCTATGCATTTTTTAAGTGTTGGTATGTTATGATTTTTATTTTGGAACTTTGTAATTAAAGCACCTGACTGTATTAAGTTTATATAATGTTGTGCAAACCAGTAATTTAAGTGCATATGTAAAAAGCCTATGAAATTTTTTTTTTTTGTCCTTAAATGTATTGTATGTACTTAGTTGGTATGCCTTATCTAAATAAATAAATAAATAAATAAATAGGTGTGCGTGTGTGTCTGTAAGTGTGTATGTGTGTATGTGTGTAAGTACTCAACTAGAGATTAATGCCTCAGACTCATCATAAGACAGGTTTAACAAATATTTTGTAAGTTTACTCTTGCATTCCCAGAGTGAGAACGGATAGATTTTAATAGCATTATTTATTTTGTTATAAATACTACAAGCAAGGTAGTCATAATGGCGCCTTGCAAGAGCAGTTCGACAACTTTTAGGCTCACAGATCCGGCGCGGATTCTAGATTCGAGATTAAATACTGACTATTGCAGTGCTGAACTAACTTTTAAAATATTAAAATATTAGGCGTTACCAAATCTCGCTTTAATTCTTCAAATGTCCTAATTAAGGCACGGGTTTAAGCACCCATAACCGGGAAGGCGCAGAATACTCCAGTATGCTTCTCTAATGCGATCTGCATGAAATATAAAAAATGAAGTTATATTAAAATAATCACATAAGTATTATTTTCAAGGAAATACAAAGTAACCCGCAGATGGAAAAGCCGACAAATCGGTCTGTCGCCACAAACGTGGAGTCGTTTTGTTAAACCAATGTACCAACAGTCGGAGGAGCTTGTCACGGTAAATTGCACGGCTAAGAATTCACTTGGGAGTGCTTACAGAGAACTTATGACCACCGCAATATGCGATGCAATTGTTAATCTCGTGATGTTGAACTGGATTAACAAGTGATTCTATGAAAAGCGAAGTCATAGACTATAATAGACTGTAATTCATTTTAATTCTAAATTGTAAACTTTTCAACTAATTCATGCTATTTGCGACTTCCCGCAACTCATCGAGAGATGGCGCCACTAGTATTCTGAATCACGCTATCGATGTATTCTCAACATCATGCATATAAACAGGCTCCAGACTAAGACTGTCGGAACACGGCCACTCCCCAGGCATGATTACCTATCGATACGATACGTTGGGACGTCTTTCCCTCCTGGTCTCTCATATACTACAGCCGTTTCAACGCGATATGGGGAGAGGGCAAGGATTATTCGGGTCTCGAGGGTTCCCTCTTTGCCCGGTCAGATTCTCAAGGGAGTGAATACCCCCGGTTTTTGATATTTTTTCATAATAATATAATATTATTTAAAATATTATAATATAATGAGAAAACATAAAATTTTACCAACCCCACTGTTTAATGGGGGGTGAAAGCGGTCAGTGTTGCCTATGGACATTTGCAATACCACAGGAGTCGCCAATGTAACGCAGGTTTTGAAGAACTCTTTTTGCACTTTTCTTGAAGAGCCCCCTGTTATAGCACTTTGGGAATAGTTCGGGAGGAAGTTCATTGTATAACACGTACATAGCAATTTTTTTTTTAAACATTAAGTTGATATATGCATCATTGTACCGTGAATGGATACGGTCACTGAGAGTAAAACCTTCTCGATAAGTCCATGCAATTTCACTTGTGATCTTGCGTATCATCGGACATACAAGATTACAAGCAAAATTCTAATATTCCTGCTCGATCTGCTTGTGAACGATAAGGAACACAAGCCTGTGTAAAATCTCACAGTAGAAGCAAAAATGATTGTGCAAACCTAACGCTGGAGGATCGCCATGAGTCCAGTGGATCTATGTGGATGGAACGCGATTCTTCGACAAGGGTGCGGTGGAGAAAAGGTGATGAAGGGAAACTGTCAAAAAAAGATATTTTGGAGTTCCTCTTCTATGGTATTGGATGGTGGTCATTGTTCATGGTTATTTATAATGCACCCCAAATTGGATTTAAGTCCTAGCTGAGGTTGGCCTCAGATGCATTACTACCCCAGAGATCTAAGGAATGACTCCTGCGCGTATTTCTCATTTACTATAATATATTTCAAACCAGAAAGCAACACTAACACGACAATGCTGTTATAAGTCACAGTTGTACCACCGGAGTTAAACGACGACGACGACGGAAGGTGGTAGAACTCTATGTGGTTGGACTCCGGCAGCATCATCGCCACACCTATTTCTGCCTTATACCAGCAGTGTTAAGCGCTGCTGTGTTCTGGTTTGAAGGGTGTGGTAAGGCAAAATACTTATCCGAGGCGTTCCATCTTAGTCCTCAGGGGTAGCGACGCATTTGTAACCAACCTAAAGTAAGACTGTTGGTCTTCTTTGGGGTTGAGAACAAATATCCATGGGCGACAGTGGCCACTTACCACCAGGTAGACCGCATGTTCGTTTGCTAATTCAGTACTATAAAAAAAATGCTCGTATTTGCATTAGCAGCGTAAACCTGTTGGCTGCAACTTTTTTAATTCCATGCTGCAGGACGCTATTTTCCTCACAACCACGGGATGCTTGGGACATGTATTACCGAGGGCTATTACTACGATCTCCTAATATATATTACCGGGGGCTCCATTTCAATATCGTATTTCAAAGATATTTTATTATAGTTATATTTGTTTTATAATAATGGAGTAGCAAACGAGCATGCAGGCCACCTGATGGTAAGTGGCCGCTGCCGCGCGTAGACGTCTGTATTCAACCCCCGATAAGATTAAAGTCAGTCACAGATGCGTTGCTACCCCTGAGAACTAAGTTAGAACGCCTCGATTATTCGAGGAACGTCGTTTCAAACCAGACCACAGCAGCGCTAAACACCGTTTTTTAGGCAAAAACAGGAGCGGCGCGGCGGTGGTGCCGCCGAAGTCGAACCACATAGGGTTCTTTCAAATACGTCCAACGTAAAAAAACGACATAAGTCCTAAATTAATGAAACTGCAATATTTCCGGGTCACAGTTCGTTATGAAAAAGCCATCGTTATCCCGATCAGAATATCCATCATCGATATATTTAAGAACATGCAACAAATATAATATTAAAGCCAAGTTTCAAATAACATACCTATTTAAACACTATTGTAAGGAAAACAGACTAGTCTCCCCAGCGTCCATTGTGCACACTAACGCCCTCTGTTCCGTCGGACACATTTTAATCGCCCGCCGGTATTTAACTTTCATTTGAAAGCACACAGCGACTCGTCGCCGGCTCTTTGTCTATATTGTTTATTCTACTATTTTATGTCTTGTGATTAAACGGAGTGTACTAGAATTTGGAATTGTCGTTTGTCGTTGTCGAAGCTTTTGATTAGATTTGCGTAGTGTTAACTTAATTGCATTCTCATTTTATTTATAAAATTGATCATTATACAATTTCAACCGTTTTAAATTTTATTTATTAACTCATTCATACACACATAAAATAAACTTAAAAAGTAGGGCATTTATAACTAAAATTTAGTGCAAGGGTATTATTTAAGCAGTGGGATAAAAATACCATTTTGAGACATACTTTTTTCTTTCGTGTTTTTTTAGGTTAAAATTTGGTTTTTATGGACCCATTTCGTGAACCCATCACTTATAATAACATAATAATACGCTACGTGGTCGTCCTATGCCGCGGCGTGACGTCGCCGCATGGCGCAGGGTTTACGGGCCTCGAGGAATCCCTCCTTACCCGGGCAATTCCCTCAGTGAGTACAATGCTCACCGGTGTTGTTGGCTGCCGTGAGGCAGTGGTGCAGCCTTTGGTCTTCGGACCTATGCTTGGGCTGCTACAGCAGATTTACTCCTCCTGATGGTCGGAGGATACCTGCCCCTCGAGTTCACGAGGGAGCGGGAGCCCGTCGGGGGGTCGAGCGTGAAGGGGCGCGAAGCCTCGTAGATGGGAGTGTGGCCCGCTATCAGCGCGCTCGTACATACGGCGCGCCAACCGAGCCACAAACCTGTCCAAGGTCGGAACCTTAAGGTCGCGCTCCAACACGTCGTTCCGAACAAAGCGACCCGCCCCAACGATGGTTCGAAGAGACAGGCTCTGCTGTGCGCGGAGACGCTTACGGTTGGACTCTGACACCAGCGCGTACCACGCCGGTGCCGCATAGGTTAGACGTGATCGGACGTACAGCTTGTAGATCCGCAGTTTGGTTCTGGTCGGTAGATGAGATGCCAGCACCGGTCGGAGCATCGCTCGTGCAGCACGGGCCTGTCGGATCGCGTGGTCCACCTGAGGCACCATGTGCAACGAGCGATCGATGTGACATCCCAAGTACCTAACTGAGGGCTGCCAAGCTATATCCCGATCCCGGAAACGTAGCGGCAGCGGCATTTTTCGCTTGCGACTGAACAGTGTCGCGACCGTCTTACCGACGTTGACGGCCATGCGCCACTTGTCCAGCCACATTGGTAGCAGGTCCAACAAGCGTTGCATCCTGCGAGCAGCCAGCACAGGGTCACGTGAAGACGCAAAGTACGCGCTGTCGTCCGCGAACAGCGCGAGCTCAACGTCACGTTCCCACTCCTCGAGGTGACCTTCGAGTGTGGGAATGTCGTTGGTGTAGTAGGCATAAAGTAGCGGCGACAGGCAACTGCCCTGCGGCACACCCGCACGTATCGGGCGGGGGTCTGAGGTGACGTTCTCAACCGATACTATGAACTGCCGCCCATCTAGAAACGACGCTATTAGCCGCACCAGCAAAGCCGGCGCGGGCGATTCCAACAGCTTGAAAACGAGGCCAGGATGCCACACGCGGTCGAACGCCTTCTCGATATCGAGGAAGACGCCGACCGTGTGCCGTCCGTAGTTGGACTCGCTCGCAAGATGGTGGATCACCCGCGTCAGCTGAAGCGTAGTCGAGTGACCGGCGCGGAAGCCGAACTGCTCGTCCCTTAAACCAAGTGACGGTCGCAGTCGCTTCAACGCCAGCCTCTCGAAGAGCTTCGCTATGGTGGGCAATAGCGTGATGGGACGGTAGCTGGCCGGGAGACGGCGGTCTTTCCCCGGCTTCGGGAGAACCTTCCCCAACTTCTAGCTGTTCGGGAAGTAGCAAGTGCGTAGTATGCCGTTGAAGAGCCTAGTCATGACGACTAGAGCCATTGCTAGTGCCATATTTGGCACATCGTCGGGGCTTGGCGCTTTGCGCTTGGGTAAGCGCAAGACGGTTTCCGCGTCTCCGAGGGCGAGATGAACTCCAATCCCTGTGCTGGTGGTGTCGGGCGTCCGACGAAGTCCTCTACCCACGCCTCCACGATCTCGTGATGTTCGGCGGTGGCGGCGGCTGCGTGATGTGGAGAGAATTGCTCTTCCAAGTGCTCCGCATCAATCTTCGCCCTGTCTTTAGGCGTATAGCATCACCTGCCCTCTCCGTTTAGAAGGGGGCAGACAGGTGCCCAGGCCTGGGTGAGCTGCCTGGTGAGATGGAAGAGTGAAGTCTCGTTCTCGCCAGCCTGGTCGGCTCTCGTTTCCTAGGTGGCGCCACGATACTCCGCCATCTCAACAGCCAGACCCTCCGCCAAGTTGTTTAAGTCACGCTTGACCCGGGGACAGCGGGTGCGCGCCCATAAGCGGCGTATTCTGCGCTTTACTTTCAACTTTTTCTCCAGGTGGACCGGGAGCTGTGCACGATTGGAGGTCTTTGGTGTAAGGGTGGTTGCCGCATCTTGTGCCCCCAGGACTGAAGCCGAGAAGGCGCAGGATGCCGCTTCCACCCCCTCCGGGCTATTTACGTCATGGGTGAGTTTAACCCCACCCATATTAACTTGAAAAGCTTCCCTGTCCACCCTTCGAGTGTGGCGCTGAAAGGCCACTGAGTTTGGCCCTAGGCCAAGCGTGATCAGTATGGGGAGATGCTGTGTGTTTAGATCATACAGCACCTCCACATGGACTGGACAGCGGAGATTCTTCTGGAGCACTATGTCCAGGACATCGGGGCGATGGGACTCGTCCGAGGGGATATGCGTAGGCGATTCTGGCCGATTCACCTCGTAGTCCATCTCCTCGGAGTCAGCGTACAGTTTGCGTCCCACTGGGTTGACGATTCTGGACCCCCAAGCCTTATGTTTGGCGTTGAGGTCACCAGCCAGTAAGGTCGCAGCGCCATCGCCCAAGATGGTGTGGATGTCCTGCGGTTCAAAGTGGGGATCAGGCGGTCTTTAAGCGGCGTACAATGGCAATTCCTGTTCCCCCCGCACTCACCACGACGAGAATAGGGAGTACGGAGGGAGTACGGAGGGAGTAGAAGTACATCGTGTACCACGTCGCGACGAACTGCAATGGCAGTGCCCCTATATGGGACGCCCGTCTGCGATACCTCGCCGCGCCGGTACATGGTGTAGTCGGGAACCGCGAAGTCCTGGCCCGGGTGAAGTTTCGTCCCGCCCAACAGCAGCACATGAATATCCTGCTCCCGGACGAGTCGCCTCAGCCCCGGGAGGTGAGGATGGAAGCTCCCCGGGTTCCAATACAGCAGTCTAAGAGATGCTGGAGTCAGAGAGCGTCCGAAATTATGTTTTTAATGGTACCTACAAGCGCTTGGTACCTGGGCCTGTAGGGGACGGGGGGCTGGTGTAGGGATGTATAAGGAACGGGGTCGGGGGAGGGTGGGGGACACGAAGGAGTTTCCTGGACCTCGTTCCCTTTGCGACCGCTTACCTTTCCCCTTCCCTTTGTGGGAGGGAGCCGCCTGTGCTGCAGCCGGGGCTGGAGTCGGTGCCGGAAGAGGCCGCGGTGGTGTTGCCGAAACAGTCTCCGATGTGGTGACTGTCTGAGAGACACCCAACGGAGGGCGCGGCTGTTTAGCCGTTGGTGGATTGGGCAGCAGAGCCCGCTCAGCGTGTGTTTCCACCTGCTGAGCAGCCTTCCGCTGGTGCCTTCTGGCCTTCTTCCTACTACCTTGCGCCCTCGTGCCGCGCGCAGTAGGGAGGTTGGCCGGCGCCATGAGAGATGCGCCATCGGTGGGCGCGTACTCCTCCACGGCTCTTCTAGGCGGGGGTCCCCTAGTGGTCGTTGGCGGATGTGCTGACGTTGTGGGAGCGGTTGGGCAGGGCGGTTTTTCGCGCATGCCCCTAACGCGCGCCATCCGCTTGAGGTACGCGCACGCCCGGTTATTGGACGTGTGCACTCCCTGGCATTTGGCGCATTTCGGTGTCGCGCCCCTCGGTTCAGGGCGGTCCCCGACCACGTGCGACCCTGCGCAGCGGACGCATCGCGCTGGCCGGTGGCAATTGACCGAGGAGTGCCCCATGGGGGGTGGGCGAATCGACCCCTCCACGCCTCGGCAACGACCCCCGTGCGAGCTCAGTTTCGGCCGTCCGGTCCAGCTGCACGTAATACGCGCAGCCGGGCTTACCCCCTCTCGGTGGAATGTGGCGGGCGAAGTGAGCCGGGAATCCGAGCCTTTTTAGGGCGTTCGTGACTCCATCTGGGTCCCTCATTTTCGGCAGGCTCTTGACCGCCACCGTAGTGGGCGGTCGTTCTGCGGAGTATAGCAGAACCAGGAAAGTCCCGGTTCCGAGGCGGACAAGTCCGTTAGGTACCACTGGACTACCCGGTACCCTTCCGCCGCCTGAGGCAGGAACCTTATTCCCTGCCCGAAGGGCCGCGCGTTCGGCACGTGACCCAGCTTCTCCCTCAACGCGGCGAAGTGGGAGGGCCAGTTCAACATCCGCTCGACCACCAGGGGCGGGTACGCCTTGCCGGCCACTCCAGCGCTCGAGGCCTGTTGGGGGAGTTTACCTTACATATTTGCTGCAAGGGTTCAACACAAAGGGTTCTACCACCTCCTAAAAGCTAAAGCTTACCTTAAGGAGAACATCAGAGAGGTCGCCTCCTTCACTAGTAAGACCCCAGCCTGTGGCGATGGCTTCTAGCACACGTTATACGCCTGTCACACCTGCGGCCTTAGTACCCTCGGCGATGATGATTAGCACAAGTCATACACCTGCTGCACATGCGACCCTAGTACCTTCAGCGGTGATTGCTACCACTAGCACTGGCAATCAGAACTAATAAGCGCTGGGTACCAAAAATCAATCACGAACCGAATTTGTTAAGGAGTCTTTAACAACTGCTTGTCTAGTATTCTGGGCGCTGCATACTAACAGTGAAACAAAACTATTGCGAAGAATTCAAGAACTGCTTGCCTATTAGCCTGAACGCTAACTACTAGCATATGAACCAGAATGGTTATGAAGAGCTTCAATGTCTGTTTGCCTAGTACCCTGAGTGCTGACCACTACCACGTGAAATAGAATTATTGCGAAGAATAGCCTAGTAGCCCTGCACGCAAATATTATGAATACTTCAAAGCTGCTTGCCTAACCTGATAGCTCGCTACTAGCATATGAATCAAAATTATTATGGAGACTTCAATACTTGCTTGCCCAACAACCCAGGGGCTGAGTGCTAGGCCGATCAGAACTGATACGCAGTATGTGCTACATATAACTACTATTAAAGACCAGAACTATTGAGAAATATGTGTATGTGTCCTGTTTACGCACTATTCTTTGGATGAATTGTGTTAGAAGTAAGTGGATTAATTTATATTCAAGAAAATGTGCTACATAAGTCTAGGTTTACAGTGCCCATATAGAATTTTTTAGATGAATTTTGGAAATTGAAGTAATTTATATCACTTCCATCCTATTAAAAACTGATTCGACACACAGCCAACGATTTAATTGCAGATAATAAGATGTAACTAGATACTAATATATTTAATAAATAAGCAAGTAAGTCTATAATAACATTAACATTGAAAAAAACATTACTAGTTGTTTGATAAAGACCGAAACTTAAAACTTAGTTGTAGGAAACTTTAGATGATAACCATTTCTTAAAGTTGTAGTATAGGATTAAGATAACTAGGCTCATAGTAATTATTTTATTTTACGATGTAACGGACCATAAATCTCAATAAAAGATTTTCAGATCAAAATTGAGTTTTCCACAATTAATCCAATGTTTTAAGAGAAAATGCGTTGAAAGAAAGTTATGACGCAAGACATCGTTTTTCATTATTAACATTAAAAGTTAGTTAAAAAATTATTTTATCGAGGAATCATAGTTTTAATATTTAAAATAGGTAAACACGAATATTCGAAGTTACTATTTTCGCAAAAATATCTGGTGTTTATTTTGACGAGAACCTATTTAGCAGTGTATGAGAAAGGTCTGGATAATTTTTAGCGATAAATAATCTTAATACCATAACTAAGAGTTATGAATAAACTATATGAATTTTTTTGAGTTTTATTATTATTTTACCATATTTTTTAACAATAATCATATGTTCGATTACCTACATTTCCAACTTTAAATTGTAATTGCATTTCAATTTTTTTTCTAACCGTGTGTTTTCGTTTTATATAAGGTTTATTAGGTGTGGTAACTTAGTTTTATCATTTTCTTATTAGGTCTCTGAAAAGATATTGAGATGAGCAATTGAGTATCTTAAAGGAACAGGTTTATTTCAAATAAAGTAATTTATTCGTTATTCAGAAATAATTTATTAGAACATGCGTTTACAACATGTAATAACAAGAAGTTGTATAACATTTTAGACTTCTTTAATACATAACAAAACGTCACACGACAACAGCTAAAAGATGACTAGTAAATTGTGAAAAGTTCGTAAGAACCAGAGAATATATTCGTAAAATTTTAAATTAATAAATCCTAACTACAAAATGATTTAAAGATTCAACAGGAGAGAACATTTTTAAAAAGTTTGAAACGTTACACATAGACCGACGATATTGTAAACATTATGATAGTTCGCTTAGGTCTATAATACAATTTTATATTTTTATCTACAAGCTTGTATTGATATATTTTCGTGTAGATAACGTTATAGTTTTAGGCACATTTCAATAACAAAAAATAATAAGACTTAACTAAAAACACAACCTACATATTCTAAAATTTTACATTTCTCATGTGCGAACATTCTTATACATATAACAAATACATAAATAGGTACATTTTGAAGAACATTCAACATTAACTTGGTTATAATAATCATTATTGTAACAATGAACACGTATAATTATCTGAATAACAGTATTTTATATGAATACAAATTGTTTTTCAGGTGCTAATAAAATATCAGTACCCTCATCGGGTCTATTTCATGATAATATATTAGACTAAAACTATTAATCTACCCATTCCTTTTTACTACTGGAGTAGAAATAAATTAATTGGTAGAAAAATAGTCCTTCTAGTCGAGATCTATCACATCACAATACTACACTGTATTTAAATTCACAAATAATTCAAATAGCAACCTGATAAAAAACATTTCCTATAAATTATGGGGAAAATTATTTGTCACCT
>DWPG01000033.1:0-14186 GCA_018251495.1 Autochton cellus | reverse complement strand
CAGACAGTGCATAATTCGCTTGCTGACGTTATTCTAAATCTAATATGGCGGTCGTCCCAAGATGGCGGGTCATTATTTTTTGAGCACCCTCCTGGATATCAAATGTTTTTTCAGAAAACATAAGTAAAATGATGTTACTAAAAACTATGTGTTTGAAAACTTTTTAAATATAATATGTAGGTATATTATTTCTTCTTCGTACGCTGTTTGTGCAAATTTTAACCCATTTTAATCTTGCCATTTTTTGTAGACGAACTGATCATCCAGATATTAATTAATATCAGCTGAAGGAAGCGTAATTCTAATTAAAAGTACATATATACGCTATTCGTGAAAATTTTGCAAATACATTTGAGTGTTTTGTTTATAATATTTCAGGTATTTGCGGTATAACTATAGCAATGGATTATCGTGAAGGGTTGACTGACTCTCCATCAGACGTACAAGCAGGGAAAGATGCTATGGACTTCGAAGCTGGTCTATACAGCCATCCGATTTTCTCAACAAATGGTGGTTTTCCTGATAGTGTCGTGCGTATAGTTGGAGAGAAGAGTGCAGTTCAAGGGTTCTTCAGGAGTAGATTGCCTGAATTCACACCAGAAGAAGTTGAATATGTCAAAGGTTCTGATGAATACATTGAGGAAGTTTAAAATTTCTCTCTTGAAAAATAAAAAAATCTGAAGTATAACCTTTGCTTGGGATTGCTATTTACATGTATAAATACAAATAGGTATACTGGTCCGTATGAAGCTTTTGTTAGTGTCTGTCTGTGACATCGTATCTTCAAGGAGATTGGAACGATTCTCCGAAGAAAATCTGCAAACGAGCATGCAGCCCACCTGATGGAAAGTGGCCACTACCGCCCATTTTCCACTTTGTATTACTATTTATAAAACCAAAGCACTAAGTTCATGAAACCAAGATAAAAACAGTTTCGATAGTTAAGATCATGATAAAAACAATATATGTTAGCAGCTTCTTCTTCGATTTGCCGAAATTTATGATAAGCACCAACTATAAGTTGGTGGAAATGACATTTTACCACTTTAGCTTGTTTAAACCATGACAAAACCAATTTATTTTAATTATTTGAATGTTCATAGGTACCAGTGATTTCTTCGGTTTCAACCACTACACAACGAAATTCTACTCTAGAGACATGTATCAAAATGGGACATATCCTGTGCCGTCATATGACGATGACGTCGGCTCCTACATCACATATTTGGACTACGAAAAAAGCGCAGTTGATCACGTTACAGTATGTTTTTAAATCGATAACTAAAACACTAAATGGGCATATTTGATATGTTATGTATAAAATGATATATATGACAATGATATGGTACCTTCGTGATGTGGTGATATCCCAGCAAAGTCAGGCATCAAAAATGTGCATTCGTGGTTTTTTTATAATATATTAGTAGCAAACGTGCATATAATCCACCTAACGGTAAGTGGCCACGGCCCCCCATGGACATCTGTAAGTAATTTACCCCCAGAATTGCAATCGTATCTGAGGTCAAAATGAGTTGCTACCCTTAAGTGTTAATCTTTAACAAGTCGTGAACGCGTCTCCCCTTTACCCCTCAAAACAGAACAAACAGCAGCGTTACAATAAACAGCCTAGCATCCTTGCTAAAATGCGGTGTTTAACTATTTTCCCGATTTTCCTGAATGGTATTAAGCCATTCAATCAAACAGCTAGGCAAATTACTTGAATCGACGTTTTTATATAACGTTGGCTACGACATGTATATTAATTAAGTATTCCTACTTCATTCCAGGTGGTCCCACAAGGAATTCGAAAAGCCCTAAACTGGGTGAAGGAACATTGCAACGACCCACCAATAATGATAACGGAGAATGGATTCGCGACGTTTGGAGGCCTAGCAGACGAAAAGAGGATAATGTACTACACAAAGTACCTCAATGCAATCCTAGATGCAATTGAAGAGGACAAGTGTAATGTCATTTGTTACGCTGCTTGGAGTCTGTTAGATAACTTTGAGTGGAGTTTTGGTTCGAGGTTTGTTTTCACATTATCAACCAACCGTCTCATTTGTAAAACCAAACTAAACCAATAATATTTTATTCAAAGTAGATCCTTCATAGAATCTCTTTTTGAACGTCAATTGAAATTACCGCCACTTCGCAAGGTGTTTAGTTATGGAGAAGAAGCGGTGAAAGAAACTCCATAACACACATCTTATGCTTATAGAGCATGTGGAGCTAGAGCTACATCAGACCACACATTTTTATCAGTCAATGATTCTTCGTGTCCAGATTTCTTACAAGTTTAATAATATAACATAGTCTTTTTACCCGACTGTTTCACAATCTTGTCTTGTCCGAATTCATATTGACAATCCCGACAGCTCTTTATAGAGGCGCCATCTACTCCAAAGTCCACTGTAAATGCTAACAACGCCATCTATCAGTGGAACGCTGACATCTTGGTGCAACACATTACTGAGCACGGGTCGTCTCTCAAAATACAATGGCCTAAAGTCTCTGTCGATACTGCGCAGTAATAGCAGTGTTAAGTTACCATTACTCAGCAGAAGACATACTTATCTGAGGCGTCCGAACTTAGTCCTCAGGGGTAACAACTAACAACGCACCTGTGGTCGACGTCAAATAGGATTCTTTCTTATCTGAGGTTGATCACAAGTGTTTATGCGGTACTATTACCGCATAAACATTTGTGATCTTGTGTGATGTGGATATCCACTTACCATCAGGTGGACTGCAAACTCGTTTGCTACTTCCAAACTATAAAAAAATGGCCATGAAAGATAGTAAGGAATAAGGATATAGAAGTACAGTGTAAAAAAAAAAAACAGATGACAGACATATTTTTTTAAGTTGATAAAATATTCCTCCTTTCATTCTGTAAACTGTTGCTAATATATCACATCAAAAATATTTTAGACAAACATGTTTGAGCAAAAGATTGCTTGGAGTTGCATTTAATTTTATGTGTAGTGATTTTGTCTGTGTGAGTTTACAATATTATTTAGTCACTCGAAGAAAACAGAAATTATGCAACAATTAACGAACAGTCCCCAATGTAGGTTTCCGAAAAATGTGATATAAATACCTGGAATCGATCAAACTCTTGAATCAACCGCTGCTGGGCGCCGGCGGAGCGGATGGTGCTGATGCCGTTGAGGGTGGCCGACATGTGCGAGAACACCGGACTGCGCGCTGTGGAACAATGCAGTTATGTTCATTGTCAATTATGAAACAGGCTTATTTGATGAGTGTGAATGAAAAAGGGCATAATTTTTTAAAAGTTTTTTTATTAAAGTTTTAAAATAAAATATTAAAGTTCAGAAACTTTTATTTAAATTTGCATTCAAATTTTCAGTATCAAGGAGAGTGACTGTTAATTTAAGGTCCTTGGATACGTTACCACTATTATGTTCTAAGGGACTCATAGTACAAGCGATTCATGTAAATTTGGATCTTTCCTGTCTTGAAATATGTTCAAAATTGTATGACTAAGGGATATTACTTACTCGTGCCTTCCAATCGTTTTATTGACTGAGCTGATTTCAAGTAGATTTGCAAGATGGTGTAGAAAAGGAGCAGGATAATGGTGGTCGGCAGTAACGTCCAGATCAAGGCGGCCGCGTTCAGCGCTAGGATGCTGAACATCACGAGGTAGATTTGGATACATTCCAGGAGGAACCGGGGTAGTAGTTCGTCCAGAGCGCCTATGTCCTTTGAGAATCGATTCAGAATTCGGCCTGTAAAAAGAAAATAAAAATAGATAAAATAAATTCATAAGAGAACAAATGAAACGTCCCAGTAAAGGAGTAATTTATTTTCGTTCAAGTAGAATCCTGATTTAACATAAGTAACGAAAAATACATGTTCGTGATTTTATAAAGAATAATTGTAAATCTATGAAATCATCAAGTTACCCAAGGAGTTGGTGTCGAAGAATGTCATGGCACCACGGCACATGCCATGGAACATGTTGTTGTATAATATACGAGTAATATCAAAGAATTTGTTAGTTAAATGCTTAGCAAGATAATGTATGGAAAAAACGAGCCCTTTCCTTTGGTTTGACATATATCTAATAATTCGTTTTCAAAATTTGGTACTTACAAGTAACACTATTCGATGGCGCAATAATAAAGGGTGTGTTTTTTCTCAAAACGAACTCTTTCTATTCCCGGCTAGGGATAGAGATTTTTGAAAAATCCAAGTATGCGGTTTTAGTTTTTATCAAAATGGGCCTTGTAAATCCTTTCAGCATATTTCGATATTCCTTATTGTCACATCTGAAGTGACCATCCACGCACACTTCACCCTGTATATACGCTCAAAAAACATTACTCTCCTTCTGATGCGGTTGGAAAAAAAAACGTGCTTACTTTTTGGTTACTTTCAAATAGATTTACCTGTGCCACTTTTAAAGCCGAATATTTTTTTAAACCTCGATGTGTACAATATACATACAGCCTAATATTAAACATTACGCGATACATAATTATTATCCGTATGTTTACGCGGTTATTCTACTGTAGCTGGACATTAATTTGAGGAGCAATTAAAACTTTTACCCACCGCTGGGCGCTTTTTAACGCTCAAGTGCTTAGTCAAAAAGTATGGTCGTGGATTTTCGGTGATTCCATGAAAGTATCTTGTCAAGACTCCATTTGTAAGTAGCCTAATTACTTTTTCGTTTATCTCGTGTAAGCTGCCTTACTTATGTTATCAGGTAAATGAGTTTTTTTTTTTTAACTTATTATACTTTTAAAATTTCTCCACTAATACCAGTTTTTTTTTAGGCACAACTTTATAATGACATCGGTAATTACGCTTCAAGAAATCAATGCGCCTGGATGTATAGACAACTTGAAACCCAAAATCCAATCGAACCTTCAAATATGTTGCATATAATGTATTAAATGACAATAAATTTTATCCTCTTTTTGTGCACAGTTTTATTGTCTTTGTCTCAATTGTAATACATACAATTACTAATCACAAAAGGCAAATTGTTCTTATATAGATTTCGACTGCAACCCTTTTATCTTCCACTTTTGGGATGCCGGAGCTAGCTGAGTCTCTCCATATTTGGAAGCCTAGGGCATATTCTATAATACAGTCTAATGCTGATTCGCACCATAACATCCATTTATTGCTTAGCTTTTTATTACAATTTGTTGCGATTTTGGAGTTCAAAATTTCGATATTTAGTAGGAATTGAGTTTGATTATATGGGGTAATAGTCAGCATCAGAATTCACGTAAGCAAATCGTTTATTACAGTAGGTACAATTATTTAATATAATTTGTCATTTAGTAAAGCTTTTTGAATAATTTCTGACATTGTAGTTTTAATGTCTCTGCAAAGGACTTCAGCAACTAAGACTTTTGTTTTACTTTGAATATCTGATGGTACATAGGCTCCTTCTCCTAAGATGTTCGTATCATTCCAACAGTGACCGAGAGATGCTTGCGATTCGCAAATGCGTCCTAGTTGTAACAACAACGACGTTATATCTTCCAACAACGAGGGAAAGGCAACGCAAATTCTCATTAGCGACTTAAGCACCGGTTGGAATAACTCTAAGCGTAAGTCACTCGGCAAAACTGACAAGAGTGTCGACAAAGTGTTTACGCATAATCTTGCGATAGACATCGCTTTTGGTAACGCATATTGAATAGATAAATGTGACACTAGATCAACGGCAAAAATCTGCTTTTCGAGAGACGCTTGGCTTAACAGCTCTGGAATGAAATCCAAACAAATATGCATTGAAGGTATGCCTTGAACTGTGACCGGCAACAGTTCTCTTGGGTATCCTTGGAAGTGGACTAACTTAGCCAATGAAGGTTCAGATATAAATACTTGATGCAGGAAAGAGCAAATGATACTCCTCACTTCTCGCAACGACCACATCAGTTCTGGTTTAGATTGATCTTCAGTAGTTTCCAAACAAGCTTCTAATAAAATTTGAAGTGCTGCACTTTCTTGAGCAGCTATTAAGGCATTTTTTAATTCTTCTCGTTCGGTATCTGAATTTAATTGTCCGGTCTTTTCTAGCAAGGGTTTGTCCAGCAGATGTCTACTTAGTTGACTTCTCGATGCTGCTAAACTTGCCTCCAATATTCTTAAAATGATTTTTAATATCGGGCCGCATCTAAATACTCTTATATCGCAGCGTAACACTTGTAACGGGTCGACTAAAACATTTTCTTGAGTTATTGTTACAGTTTTAGCAGTGCCATTAATATCCAATAGTGCATTTATAGTCATTATCCATAAACAACGTGGCAACACCGTGTTAAGGCGCAGCCAGACTTCACGGTAGAGCTCCTGGATGTGTCGTGGCACCTGATCACTGAGCACGCTTTTTACATATCTGACGAATATCTCTGCAAATGGCCATATATCTGTCGGATTTTTGTTAAGCATAGCTTTTAAGATTTTGCCAGTTTTGTAAGGGTTTACTTCTATATTTTGGAAAGCGTCATTAATAGAGGATTCAGATAAATTGACGTCAACTTGGTGACGACAGTAATCTCCAAAAACTTGATCGTCCATCCAATCGTCAACTAAAGACAACTGTGGGAAATGGGTGGCTAGTAAACGCAGAAGTGGGCTGAAAAGACCGCCATAGCTCATTTGATCTTTCTGAGCTTGATGTAATAGATATTTTATTGGCAGTTCAGAAAGAAACGCCGCTGAATAACTTTTTATGTTTCTTCCATTCGCCAATAAGGTTGCTGCATTAGATAACCTCACATCTTCATATAGTAGGAGGTAGTAAATCAAAAGCAATTGAGAGGCTAAAGTTGGCTTTTCCAAATTAAACTCTATTGATGATTCCCCATTATCTATTTCCATGGGAGAAAATGGCTTCTTTTGAGCATCAAAATTGACACCGAATATAGAATTTCTGAACACTCTTCTAATTTCTTCCTCTGTTATAGGCTGATTAAAATATTCATTTGACCCTTTATTATTTATAACCAAAATTGAGTTGACATATACTTCTACAAGTGCTGGCATAACAGGATGCAATGGCGCTGTGCAGTTACAAATTTGGCGATAAATCCAATTTTTTATCGGAACTTTATGTTTCGAGAATGCTCGGGATTTTAAGAGTTGGTGAATGCAATGAACTGGCAAATATCCAGAAACATTGCTATTTAGATTTACAGTAACAGGGACTTTCACGGCATGTGCAGTTACCACCTGGAAAACATGAAATGTTTAGCGAAACGGAATCATGGCAGCAAAACGATAGCATGTGTTTTATACACATGTTACATTACGTTATAATAAAAAATGTAATTAACCTGCTCAGTGAAAATTTCCTGAGTAAATGCTTGCTTTATGCGTGCGAGTCCGTTTGGCCTCACGGGCACTCGCATGCCCAACGTCGCGCAGACTAGCTCGCCCACGGCAGCCAGTTGTCCAGAATGAAAGTGAATTGCTATCAGAAGCAACATTTCCCCAAATGATGCAGTTACTCCAGAATTACTGTAATCAAGCATTTATTAACACATTAAATGTAATAAGTGCACAGAACTGCATAGTTCACGTAAAATAGAATATAATTAAAAGTAATACCCACCTTTCAAAGTATGCTTCTTCTTTTACCAACCACTGAACCCACTCAATAGCTTTTTTTTCATGTTCTGGAGCAGCTAGAATAAATTTTATTGTTAGATATGATTTTGTCCATTATTTATCCAACTAATTTCAATCACAAAGAACATATTATGAGAACAGTCTTGTAATAATTTTTAAATAATAATTATTTAACAAATGAAGTAATAACACATACCCATTAGTGATGGGCAAGCTAGAATCATACAAAGACTCAAAGAAACAAATCGAACTCCTGCTGGTGTAGGTGGAGGTTTTTGTGTGACTAATCTTAACAACCCAGAAACTTCATCATCTTGGAATTTGATTCCCGCAATGCCTCTTAGTGCACAATAAAGTCTAAGTAATGCGGATGCGTCAACTCCTGCAGATGCCTCTTTAAGCCTATTTAGTAATTCTTGGCGTAATTTAATCAATGCGGCATTTCCATCACCCTTGCCTCTCTTATGGGAATTGCGAAGAAACGTGGCAAACCAAGCTCGAGTAGTTTGATCTGAGCCCAGTAGAAGTCCAGACATAAAGGAAACCTGAAAAGACATACGTTTTTGTTAACTTTTTTTACTACAAACAAAAACTGGAAATAATATGACATGATATTATCAAAAAATAAACAATAAATAAGTAATATAGTCATTTATTACAACTACTAATTTAGTGCCAGAATTATAATAAAGTAAATATAGTTAAAAAACAACTTATGTATTTGTTTATTTTTGTTATAATGTTATATTACATTGTAAAGAAGCATGGGATTGCAATGTTGCGTTGAAGAAGAGTTCTTTTCGCATTTTTTCAATACGAGAGCCATATTCCTCGAAAAATAACCTAATAATATAATATGCACAATAAAATGTTTATTGGTATATGAAAAAACTTACTAAATCATCCTGATGGTGACTTAAAGTCAGATTTATGACTAGTGATGGTAATCTAGATACGGAAGCTGCTTTTGCTCGCACGGTTGCTGAAATATGTGGACAAGCATCACAAAGTATGGTTAGGGTTTTGGCCCTTATTCCACCTTCTTCGCCTCTTTCTGCATTAACTACAAGAGATTCTGCCACTGAAAAAGTAATTAGTTAATTGAAAACGGTCCTGTTTGTATTGTTTATAACATGTTCTATATTAAAAATATATATAAGGATCACAGACACAACTGGTATGGGGTAAAAAGAGGTTTGGTACAACTCATCAGCTGTCGTTCAGTGTTGCAAATGGGGCCGATGGGCCACCGCCACCACTGTTATGTGCTTTAATTATGAGCATTAAGTATAAACATAAATACTTTACCTTCATATAATGTATCAGGCATGTTAGCAACCACCCATGATATTATGTTAGGGCCTTTGTTGACATGAAGAAGTACTTCCACTACATCACAAATGTTCAGTAGGTTGGGTAGCTCAGCTAGACTGATACATATAACATCAGTTATTTCTTCCAAATACACATCATTATCGAAAAGTTCCGAGGGTTTGATAGAACACTCAACATTAGAACCTTTATTTTGGTTGTATTCTACTACTTGAGCTTGCATTTGCAATATTTCTGATAACACAAGACGAAGACGTCTAGATGAATCAGATTGTTCAAAGTCATTTGCTAAGCCGTTAACAACATTTTGTATCAAAAAAGAATCTGTGCATTGAGAGCCACTTCTTGCACTGAAATGTTAAAAAAATCAATGTTAATCTTTGTAACGTTCTTGTGTTACAAGTATAAATACTCGTAGGCTCTATAAAAATTACATGTACTCACCGCATTTCTTGCTCCTTTTTGAGGTCTCCTTCTAGAGCGTGAAATTCAATAGAAAGAAGCGAAACAATGAAGTTTACTAAATCAATGCCAGATAAAAGAGTCAGAATATTCGTTTTAGCCTCTGCACAGTACTGGGTTACATCCAAGGGGCAAATGAGTGCCATACGTACAAGACATGGTATTATAGGCCGAATTTCTTCAGGGGAACATTTCATTAGAGTGGCTGTATCTAAATCTTTTATTGCTTTAAATACATGTGGCTGTATCGGCTTCATAAACATACAAGAATCCATGATTTATAATCTTGTGTGTGGTGGTTAATAAATTCACTTTAAACCATACATAAACGTATACACAAATAATAGTTTAACACAATTTTGCATTATATTTTCATATGTTACATCACATGAAACACATATCTACAATACATACATACAATTACTGCAATGCAATAACAAATGTAACAATTATTACAAGGCGGCGTACCGTGTATGCGGTGTAAAGCGTACGACACAAAATAATGACAAATGACAAATGGATGCAGTGTTGCCAACTCCAAAACATCGAAGTCACTAGATTTAACATCAAAAACTCGCTAAATTGTTTTTCTATTAGCCAAATAAATAAGAGCTCTAGATAAGGTTTAAAATTGGCAAAATCGTGTCCCTTGCCTATAAAATCTTCCTTTTTGCCCTAAAAATTCGTACTGAATTAGTCGCTAGAAAAGTCGCTAAATTGTTTTTAGCGACAGGAATAATATTTTTGTTACATATTTATTTTTATATATACCTACACACATTTTTCAATTTGTTTTATTAGTATTTCGGATAAAAAGTTTCATTCGGGTACCTACTACTAAAGATATCACTTATCAAATATGTTTTACCATTTTACTATTTCGTCGGTCATTCGTTATTTTATTCTTTGGTTACCTACAATAAAACCCATCGGTGCTTAAAATTCAAGACAATGTAGATTGACAAATCAAGCGTTTAAATGTCCCACGGCTATAAATTTACACTATAAAACGAAACTGAGTGTGTAAACTGTAAATCTAACGACAGACACTTTGTGTCACTCTTTCTAACCTGAATGTCTTCAGCCGTATTTATTTTTAAAGTGATAGGGTCCAAAACACATGCATTCGCAAATTACGCCCATAAATTCATCTGGCTAGACAGTATCGTAAAATGCTAAAGCCTTTTTACGATATGAACTATTACTGCAGCTTTCATCGCGAATGTTTAATGGTATTTATTTTGGTAGCACTCCGCCATCAGTGTCTTCCGTCGAAATGTTGATAGCGGAGTTTGACCAGTATGTCGATAGATGGCGTTAGAAGTAACGTGTCCAAGTTAAAGTAACGTTTACACTTTTTTACGCTATAAGTAGATATTATTGTAAAATTAATTATTTGCTAACTAATATTATTATAGCTATGCATGTTGTTACGATTACTAATGTTTTGTCACAACTCAAAACTGTGGAAGGAGGTATTTATGGAAGTGCCAAGCATATTGGTGCATACACTTATATACCGATGCAGTATAGAATTATTTCTATGGAAATATGAAATAAGTTGAGTTAATTGGTGTTGGAGTAAAGCCATTAGCTTTTTTTTGATCCAACATTTATACACTATGCCTTAAAAATTTAGAAAATGTCTACTAATAAAAACAAGGCTCAAGCCCAATTTACATTACCTACTTAGGTATTACAAAAATAATAAGAAACTGGCTTACTGGGCTCTCCTTAAACAATATTTTGGCCTTGTCAATCTTTTCGAAGCCGCCAACATAACGCCATAAATGCAAAGCCTGGTCCATGTCTCCAACCGACACTGTCCATGATCCCACCAACTCACAGCCTAAATCCGCTTTGCGAGAATGAACAAATTCCACTGAAGTTTTACTGTAACAAATTATTAAAATTGTTAATTTAATTTTTACATACAATAATGTAAAAGATAAATACGTTACTAAACACGATTATGGTAATAACAATGATAATAATTGTGATACAAATGATTATGATTATGCCGAAAATAATGATGATATCAGAAAAGGTTCATTCATAAAAGAATTGGTAACAAATATTACTTACCTAGGCGGTAACTCTGTGTATTCCCCGGAGCTGTTGAATGTCCATAAGAAGGCAGATGGCGGTGGATTCGAATCGACTACGCAATGGAGTAATATAATTTCTTGCTTCAATGCCCCGTAGACTTGGCCGTCATGGGATGTTGAACATATTGGTGCATCTGAGAAAATGAAATCAGCTACAGTATTTCATATTATTAGCCTGCAAACCACTACACCCTTAGTTATAAAGCAAAAGGGTTAATTGTGATGGTGGCCACTTACTATCAAGTGGATTGCTTGTTAATTTGCTACTTCTATAGAGTAAAATAGACGTATTAAAGAAAATTTCGTTTTCACGGGCTAACATAGATCTTTCTCTTCTGAGTATTTCGTTTTAGTAGCAAATCCAAAATTATGCAGGTGTGATACTTCAAAAATCTATAAAGAACAACCGCTTAGTTCACTCGTGTATCTGAAATCCGGTAGTAAAACCACCGATATCTTTATCGCGAGCTAGGCTCGCTCGTCGATCAGCCTTAAAGGCAGCAGGTAGCATACCGGTAAGGATGTTATCGAAGTTGCGTTGTTTTAACCCATTTAAATCCTATTTTTCTTAAAACTATGAATAGAAATTGTATTTATTATACCTTTTTGGAAAGCTAGAAATATGTAGAAGTTTTTTAATTAGCCAGCAGACAAACTTTCCTAGATTTTTTATTTATTTCAAAGCTTTGAAGTTTCACACGTAGTGAAAAAGTCTAAATTCAAATAGTTAATGAGCCACTTTTCTACACTATTAACAGTTGTGTTGAAATTTGGTAATTATTTTTATTAATTGTAATGCCCTCTAGCTAAATACAACAAAAAATGGCAACTAAAAGCTCAGTTTTTTTCTTAAGTTGAAATTTGAGTAAAACAATTATAAAAAAATTAAAAATCTTAAAAGACAAATATCTCGAAAACGTTTGGATAGCAATATAGGGTTCAATCCATCACAAATGACCCGATTAACAACGTCCTAAAAGGAACACGTGATCTTACCCTGTAACACGTCACGAACACGTCAATTTAAAACTTTTCCGTAAAATCATGCTTTTATTTTTCATATCCCTAGATACTACTAGCTATGATTTAATATCAGAAATATACATCCACACCATCTTTTTCAAGTCTTATTAATATTCTGACTTTAATTAGAGTTAAAGCAAGCATGTCAAACATAACAGTTCCCGTTAAACTAGTGCACTTAAATTTAAATTTCAAAATTTCGGTTGCCCAAAATTCTTAAACAGGTCTCTTTTGAAATTGAAATGTTTTCATTCATTACAATTCGCACCAAAATTAATTCAGCTTCTCGACATCATTTTAGAATATTTCTTTGACAACCACTTAACCTGTTTCATGAAACTTGTTTAAACATGTCCGACTGAAATCGATTTTACGTGTAATGATAATGAGGGTTAAAGTGCTCTCGGAAGTACAGAAACGCGGATGTAAAGCCACTAATGGTCACCCATCCAAATGGCAATAACGTGACTTTTCTATAGTTTGTTGGCACATACAGCGTGCCAATAGGTACTATTAAACTAGTGAGAAAACAAATTCTCACTTATTCAACAGTTCAACTACTGCAAATGAAACCACACGATGTGCACAAGCGCGGTCAATGCACTACCATACTTACATATGATCTGGAGAGATACTGGGTTGCTGGTAGAAGAGCCCTCGAGGTTATGGGCGAGGCAGCTGTAGTCCCCGGCAGAGGATCGGTTCACGTTCTGAATGACCAAGCTGTGGTCGCTGAGGATGACGCCTGAGCTCGCGTTGTGTTGGATTTCCACTGTCTAAAGTATACAACATAGTAGTAGTGGTAGTGGTAGTGGTAGTGGAAGCAGTAGAGGTAGTGGTAGTGGCAGTGGTAGTGGTAGCGGTAGTGTTAGTGGTAGGGGTAGGGATAGTGGTAGTGGTAGGGGTAGTGGTAGGGGTAGGGGTAGTGTTAATGTTACGGATAATAGTAGGGGTAGTTGTAGTGGTAGTTGTAGTGATAGTGGTGGTGGTAGTGGTGGTGGTAGTAGTAGTAGTATTGGTAGTAGTAAGAGAACCCTTGGTGATTGCACTGCGGTGGTTCACCGCCACACCTATTTCTTCCCTACGTTAAGATATGTTCTTGATTAAAAGGTGCGCGCTGAGATACTTTTATGAGGCATTCTAACTTAGTTCGGGGATAGCAACACATAAATATATGGACGACTACACTTCAACTTCAATTCTTTTTGTCTTATGAGATGTTTATGGGAGCGTTAAACGAAGTGCAACAACACATCACACTCAATTTAAACAAAACACCATTTAAACTAAAACACAGCAGCTAGACATAACTGCCCTAATGCTTAGTTGTGTGATCAAACCTTAAATGTATTTGCTAAATTATTTGTCAAACATATTTTAGCACATATCTTAACAACATAACAAAATGTAGGAAAATTTTGGAAAATAAATGTTTGCATTCGCTGCCGTATGTTATGAAAATTTTAAACACCGATATTGGTTTTCAAATCCATCGAAAACAGCTTCGTATACATTCAATATCAGAGATGTGTCAATAAGAATATCGATTAGGTACGTCCTGTATTGTCCCTGTAGTCCCGGGACCAGAATAGGGCTACGGTATCCCCTGCCTGTCGTAAGAGGCGACTAAAAGGGGGC
>DWPG01000032.1:0-14188 GCA_018251495.1 Autochton cellus | reverse complement strand
ATTTCTTAAATTAATACACCAGTTGAATAATATAATCATAACAAGCGCTAACTTGTACTTATAACTGTTATAAGTAAATGAAATCATTAAAATAATAAATAATTACCACCATTTAAATTATTTTTGTGGTTGAAAAACGTCTCGCGCCGATACGGCCATTCTGATAAGCTGGGCGTGCTCTGCCCGGCATCTAAGTGTTTAACTGCTCGTTTATCTGAAATAAGATGGTTTATAATTTGAAATAGGTATCTGTAAACCAGTACCTATAGATTGTTGAAAGTAAAGCATTTAGGAAGGATAATTATATTCTTAATAATCCTTAAGTTCAATAGCGATTTTAAATTTAAAACATAAATAGCACATTGTTATGCACACATGTGCCTATACTTAACCGATTATACGTCTTCACGTTATCTGTTTGTTCACTTTTGTAGTTGTCTATAATTCTAAATTCTTGTTGTACTTTTATCTTAAATTTTGGTATTATTATAATGTGTAGACTGTGCTCTGGGCGGTTTTGAACGCCCTGGTACACAATCTTATTTATTACAGTAGCATTTTGTTGCACTTTTTGTGTAAGTTTTGTTTATTTATTTATTATCAAAGGATAGATGCTGTGCTCTGGGCGACATTGTTCACCGTGGTACACAGGGGCTCTAAAGGATATTGGTATTAGGGTCGATGCTGTGCTCTGGACCTTTTATTTTTAGGTCGTGGTACACAGAGGCTCTGAAAAATAAATATTAGTAAGTAAAGAGTTAAAGGAGAAGGTTTTAGGATTGATGCTGTGCTCTGGATCTCTATTTTAGATCGTGGTACACAGAGGCTCTAGAAACTGATATAGGATAAGGTTATGGAATCGATGCTATGCTCTGGATCTTTATTTTAAGATCGTGGTACACAGGGGCTCTGAAAAATAAATATTAATAAGTAAAGAGTTAAAGGATAAGGTTGTAGGATTGATGCTGTGCTCTAGATCTTTATTTTAGATCGTGGTACACAGAGGCTCTAGAAACTGATATAGGATAAGGTTATGGAATCGATGCTGTGCTCTAGGTCTTTATTTTAAGATCGTGGTACACAGGGGCTCTAAAAATAAATAAAAATAAACAGGAAAACTATGTATGTAATGTTACGTTTCATTTTTGTTTATGAACGTTTTTTTTTTTTTTTTAAATATTAGAGTTTGAAAATATGGCTAACAAAGCTCACCATGTGAATGCAATTGAAGTAATATGTAGCTTGGTTACATATTATTGATGAGAGTGTCCCGAGGTAGACGGTTGTGGATTTGACAGGTCGACCTCAGCAGATGCGGCATCAGGAACTGTTGGATCTTCAGGTGTTTCTTCCTCCGCCGATACGGTTACTTGTAGAGCTGGTTGTGGCGCTGGGCGTAGTTGGTCATGGGATACTTTGCGTGGTCGTCCTTTGCCGACTACCTTCTTCACCAAGTAACGATCGTTCTCCAAAATGCTACTCACCTCATAGGGCTCGCTGTATTTCAGATCTAAGCAGGTTTGATTTCGGGGATTATTTTTCAAGAGTACATAATCACCTTTCTGAAATGGGCGTATCTTCGCTTTATTTTTGTCGAACCTGTGCTTCTCCCTTTCACCGGCTGTTATCATTTTCTCCTGGACGTGTTGGAGCAGTTGCTCTATATTAATAGTCTCTTCTTGAAAATTAACCAAATTTAAAAGTTCTGGAGGTACACAGTGTTTTCGACGAGTAATTAATGTCAATGGTGCCACGCCGGAAGTGCTTTGTGGCGTGCAGTTCAAGGCTAGCTGTAGACTATCGAGCATACTCGGCCAGTCTTCAGTTTCATAATTGCTTATCATCACTAGGCCATTCTTGAGTGTCCCAACCATACGTTCCACTTGTCCATTCGCTCGGCTGACTCCTGGCGATATGGCATGAATGCTGATACCAATATTGTCGCAGTAAATTTTAAATTCCCCTAAAAATTCACGACCACCATCGACTATGACTTGAATAGGGGTTCCAAAGAGATGTACCGTACGTTTTAATGCGGCCAATGTATTGTGTGGACTTTTGTTAGTTGCATAGTAAAATAAAACGTACTTACTGAACGAGTCGATGGTTATTATTACGTACTCATGGTTATTAGTGGTACCTAATTTACCAGTAATGTCCATATGTATCACTTGGAACGCTGCCGTCGGCTTCTCTATTGGATGTAACTGCGCTTGTATAGCACCGGAATGGCCTTTTGATGTTTTGCAGATAACACAATTATCTACAAAAGTTCTGATGATAGTAGACATTTTATTAAACCAGTAGGTCTCTCTTACCTTGTGTAAGGTTTTCTCCCAACCAGGGTGTTTAAGGGCTGTATGATAGGTATTAATCAGACTCCACTGAAAAGCTTTCGGTACAACTACAGCTTTTTGGCTATTTCCTTCGGAATCTAAACAAACCTTCTTCAGTGTACCATCTTCCAATAAATACCCATCCCTTTGATGACCAAGACTCAGCTCGTCTATGATCGGACGTAGTGTTTCATCACGGCGCTGCTCCACTTTCAGCCAGTCGAGGTCTCGCGTCATTATATTAACCTGCAAGGTACCTGGATTTCTACTGAAGAAATCTGCATGCTGAATGTGCTCACCCTTCCTATATTCTATATCGAAATCGTAATTTTGGAGGAATGCCCACCAGCGATATACCCTAGGGAGAAGCTCCTTCTTGTTCTTTGACGCCTTTAGGGCATTACAATCTGTAATGACTTTAAACTTACGCCCATAGAGATATTGCCTGAAGTGTTTAATAGCTCTCACCACGGCCAGCGTCTCCAGCTCGTAAGAATGATACCGACTTTCAACTTCAGTGGTCCGCATACTCATATAGGCCACGGCATGACGACGTCCATCAATCACCTGCGCGAGTATGGCACCATAGCCAAGACTACTCGCGTCAGTGTATAATTCAGTTGGTGCGTTTTCCTGAAATATTGCTAATACAGGAGCTGAGGTTAGATATTCTATGATAATATTACGTGCTTGCTCATGTCGCTCGTTCCATTCCCAACGTGCACCCTTCTTTGTCAACTCATATAATGGTAACATAATACGTGAAAAGTTAGGAATGAAACGGCGAAAGTAACCGGCCAATCCATTAAATTGGCGTACCTGCTTAACAGTATTAGGAATTGGAGACTTAACAAGTGCATCAATTTTTCGAGGACTCGGACGTACTTCACCATCTGAAATAATATTGCCCAAGTATTCAATAGATCGCTTAAAGAATGAAGACTTCTCTACATTTATTGAAAAGCCTGCATCTTGTAAAGCTATTAAGATCCTTTCGATATTAGATAACCCTTCACCGAAATTGGTGCACTTATTCAGTACATCATCTACGTAGACTTGAGCGATACCCGTGTTTAACAAAATTTGCAAGGCTCTATTTATACATCTCTGATACACTGCACAGGCATTGCTCAAACCAAACGGCATTGTCAAAAATTCATACAAGCCGTCGGTTGTAATGAACGCGGTTTTTTCGATCGAATTTTCTGCAATTGGAATCTGATGAAAACCAGCCGCCATGTCGAATGAATTATAATAATAACCATTAACCAATTGGTCGATCTGATCAGAAATTAAGGGAAGAGGGTAGTGATCCCTAAGAGTGTTTGAATTTAGTTCGCGATAATCTACGCATAACCTGTCGTCTCCATTTTTCTTCTTAACCAATATTATAGGGCTAGAATATGGAGACTTGCTTTCGCGAATAATCTTATGATCAATCAATTCCTGAATCATTTTTCTAACCTTTTCCCGTTCTACAGGGCTTAAACGATATGGACGACGTTCAACGTATTTATCGGGGTTTTTTAAACGAATTTCTAACTCGCCAGTATTAACTCTAGTACTAGGAAAACCTTTAATGAACAGGTGCGCGTACTTGTTTAGTAAAATTTTTAACTGTTCGAGTTGGTAGTTGTCAGTAAGATCGCAATCAAGCTTTTCAAATAACGCGTTATTGGATTTTATGGTCATAACCACAGTGTTATTAAATAGCTTGACGCCGTGATTAGTTACCAAGACACTTAAAGAAGTATTACTAATTAAATCCATGCCCACTAAAACATTTGAACTCATTTCATTATCCGGAATGACACAAAAAGAAATTTCTACACTGATCCCATCTATCTCACACACTGATTTTAACGTTAATAATGATATCACCGGAAAATGACCAATACCGCGTAAATACTTAACCTTTTGAATCCTTTTCCCCGGTAATTTTGAAGCGACGGATTCGCACATTACCGAGCATTCGGCTCCACTGTCAAAAATCGCGTGTATCGAAAAATCACCAATATTAATTCGCATAGTGGTCGCTTCAAAATTACCCACGCAATTGATATTTGCTATGGTTTTGTCTCGTTTAAAACAGTTTTCATAATTATGACCTACCTTCATACAAAAAGTACACGTTGGTTTATTTTGCGCTGAGATTGTCAAGTTTCTACTAGAGTTGACGTTTTTATTCTGTGTAGAATCATTCTCAAATGATCTGAATCTGCATTCACGTGTCGTATGATTATTTCTCTTACAGATTTTACAGAACATTGACATTTGAGAATCATTCGACTTTAGTCGCTTACCTGAGGCATGATAACCTGATTCACCGTGCGTACGTTTCCTGGCACGAATAGATGAAGCCACTGAAATAAGTTCTGGGACTGATTTCGCTCGTGCGTTCATTAGTTCGATCCTAAGTCGTTCATCATTGATGCATCCAATGACTGCCTCAACCGCTTCATCACTACCTAACTTATCTTTTGTTACGCGTTTCCACAACACCCAAGCCTGTGAGAGAAAATCCGCTATGTCCTTTGTGTGATCATAACAATGTTCCCGAAATTTAACAATATCTCTAGAGTACCTGTTTTCCGGTTCAAAAGTCATGATAAGGTTCTCCCGTAATTCATCCCAAGAATTCGTTGATACTAACCAGTTATCTGCCCACGGTTTGGCACGACCTGTCAAAAGACTACCAGCCTTCATCCGGATGTCGTAGTCGTCGAGTTTGTATTTCTCGATAACAGAAGATACATGTTGACACCATTCTCTTACGCCCATGTTCTGGTCTGGGTCAAAGGATGGTATAAAAATATCATTAATTTTTACCTTATCGTTATGTCGAGTTGCCAGCTGTTCTGACATTTGGCGCATGGTCTGCATCATCTGCATGCAGAACTCCATCGTCATGAATTGGTTACTTACAGTTCCAGTAGGAGGTACCCCTGAGGTACCAGGATGTCCGGCAGAAGTGGGAGGGCATCCCACTTCTGATAACAAAGTAGAAGTATGATTTTGATTTTTTGGAAATGTGACGTCAGCATTGCTGACGTCACTGTTTGTATCGTTTTCGTTACTCATAGCCCGTTTAAAGAAAACTTCATAAAATTAGCAGTTAGATTTTATTTATAACAATTTTGTAAAAAGTGAAACAGATTAAACTCAAGATATAATTTTATTCCTTTATTTTAGAACAATAATTTTTCTACTATTAATAATTTACTATCATGATATTCAGTGAACTATTTATTTTAATTTAATTCCTATTACTTTTTTATTACTTACTTACAATAATAAGAAAACTTAACCTCACCAGATTACGTCCGTACCGTCCGAGCGCTCGAGACAAAAAGCCCCTCTCAGTCTTAATCGGTTGCTTTTATAGTGAGCGCCCGGTCGACCGTCTCAGTATTGACGAGGCGACGGTAGATATGAATATTAATTGTATCACCTCGTCAAAACTTTACAAATGTTCATCACTGTTAATTTTCATCAGAATTGATAATTAAAAATAACTACAACTATTCTTAAATAATTTTAGAATGCATAAATTAATATTTCTTAAATTAATACACCAGTTGAATAATATAATCATAACAAGCGCTAACTTGTACTTATAACTGTTATAAGTAATGAAATCATTAAAATAATAAATAATTACCACCATTTAAATTATTTTTGTGATTGAAAAACGTCTCGCGCCGATATACATTATTAGACGTTCCGCTGTGGTCTTCTAACTATATCAAGGAGGACCTTGTCTGTCTTCTGGACCCGGATATAGTGCCCATTTCTAATTAATTCCTATAACAACTAACCAACTTCGTATATGAATAAAATAAAGCGTTATAAGAAGGTAAGCAAAACTGTAGTAAGACTGAAACGAATAGCCTTTACTGCTCTTTTTATACTTTTTAGCAAATGAGCAGTCATCCTGATGGCAAGTCGCTAGACATCTATAAAATAAATCCTAGATTAAATAAGAAGTCGAGCACAGATCATCTGGTAATTTGGAACTTCTTTATAAATTTCTTCCGTACCATATCCTAGAGACCAAAACAGCACAGGGCTAAGCAATATTTAAGAATTGATACCCCTGACTGATCGGGTAAGATACTTAGTATTTAAAATTGCCTCCTTAAATTACCATCTTGTGACGGGGTTAGAGTTATGTTTCCACCATTATGTTTCACGATGTTATTAAGCGTGGTATTCTAGGCATGGCTAATAAAAATGTGCCGTATCGTATAACCCCAAAGATTTGTATTCGTTGGGTTGCCGAATAAGATCACTTCTCAGGCTGGAAATTATGTATCTTTACGGGGAACATATTTATATATGGCGGTGGTCAGTGTTTTTATAATTTCTATTAGCTTTTATTACACGCACGGAGCACCTTGCGTGCTGCAGCTGGTGCCAATCCTTATCCTCCCGCTCGTTTCTAGCAAAACAACTTTTTTGTAAAATACTGATATTTAATTGTAACATCATCCATAAATAACTTCAACTTATTTATAATCTTAGCGGTTTCTTATGTTACATGTTTTATGTGACGGTGTACCGCTACCGGGCACGGAGCGGTTCACGATAACGCTCTTAGCCTATTAATCATTTTTTTCTCGTGCTACTTTTAATTAACAACGATAAATTATTTTAAGGATCATTTAAGGCGAGGTTAGGTTTGGATAAAAATTGGATATTTTGATTGCTTCGACTATGCGGTCGGTTGGAGTAAATGATGGAGCAGTTGATGACGCGCGCATCCACTTCGCGAGTTATATCTTCCAACTTGGGCTCCACCACCGCCCCGATTCGTGGCGACCGAGACAATGCACCGGCCGCAGCTCACAATGCGTTACTGACTGCTCATTGGTAAACCGCACGGATGAAGTAGAATATATGAACTGCATCAGCACAGATAACTCGTTGCTCACAACTTCCATAGAGGCCTCGTTGCTGGTTGATACTCACGGTCCGCTCCGCAACTTGATTACCTACTTATTTAACAATTAATGAAAACCTTTGCAAAATAGAATAATTTTTCCTGCCGCATCCAAACCCAATTCTGATTTTGGTTGTTCATCCGGATATATTCTTTAAAATAAATTTTCAAACAAATTGTATTTTTTTTTACAAACGTTCAAATCAGATCAGAACTATTCGGCCACAAAAATGGCACTACAAAGTTATTAACGGTGGCTAAAAATGAATTGATTTCGCAGGTGGTGTACACCACACCATCTATCATACCCTCATTTCAAATTAAATTGTTAGTTCTTCTACATGTCCTTCCGACGACGCCTTAAACAATATTGTAGTAGAATTTCACCATACAAAGTACCTAAGGAATAAAGTTTTTTAAAATATCTAGAGTCAGTTTGAGAAATATATATTAAAACAATCGATGTAATCAAATTGAATTCAACAGATTCATATCTGTGCGTAGGTATATTACATACCTATCTACAGTTGAAAAGTAAGTATGATTTTTTAAATCATTGACGAAATCAAACATGGGAAGAAATTCAGGTTCATAGTATAGGCGGCCTCCCGAAGGCATGAGTTCAAAAACCTTCCTCCGTAACTGTAGTAAAGTAGGTCCGTTAATAAAATCTCGTTTGATGCATCGGCTTGTGTCAACACAAAGATAAAGGGTTCCGATATGACAATATTTTTAATAAAACTCAATTAAACTCATACAACTTCAGACATCTTGCCGATTCTTGCGACTGCGGCTCAGTAGGGCTGTCGCGGACACGGGAACATCGCGGTCTCATCGTATGTAAGGTAAGCACTCTGATTATTATCTTATAACTTCTAATAGTAGCCCGTGTCTATTATAAGTGTCAATCAAATATAATTTACATGTAGGCACATTTTATCCGAAAAATACCCTCGTGATCTATTGATCATTCTTTTCCCGTTTTGCGCTATTGCGCAAGAAAACTTTTTTTTACACCTTTGTAAATATTTACTACGAGGTAATCCAAATTATTTCATAAAAGAAAATTCTAATCTGAATTATTATGTATTCAGTTACGAAATAATACAAAACAGGTGATTGGAAATGTTGTTATACTTCTGCATTTATTCTGATTTAATTGTACAAAATTATATTGATCCTTACGTATTCCATATTTTACATACATCTATTTCTATTTTACATTAAACATTTTTTGTATCGAATCGAATCGAAATTTTTGAATCAGGACGATTTATAGATTGCAATGACATTGCTCATTTCTCAAATTTAGTGACATTATAAAATATGTCACAATACTATTTACTTTAGTTCAAGACTGTTGAGTGCCAACCCTGCGCATTCCGGTCGCCTCTCGCAGAAGCACTTACGGTGGACTCATTACCATTCGGCGGCCCTTAATATTTAATTAATTAAACAAAACGCGTGCAACACTCCATTAACACGCTATCATATCTCCGGCCGACGTTTCTGTTTCGTGGCGAATATCTTCCAGACGCAGCATCTTTATATGCAACGAGACACCTGGAGAGGAGACCTATCGATATATCTATCTACTTATAACACTCTTAAGTTTCAATTAAAGTAGACGCTTGCACTAATGCAGACAAAACTTAACTATAGAATGTACAGCTGTAGTGGTGTAGTGTAGTGTAGTTGGTGCACTTAAAAGAGTTGTTACACTGACCGCTCATTGAAGACTCTACCTAGGTACATGTAGGTCAGTCTTCTTATGCAAGACATAAGCTTAAGGGTGAAACAAATCGACCCCTTTATTGTATGCTTCAGTAACAAATTAAACAATCTTAGTCCATTTTATTTTTATTTTAACCAGATTTTTTTTCGAGCCAGTGTATTATTGTGCTCCAAAATATGATTATAAATTTTGACTAAGTTAGACATACGAACATGTTAAAAAAACCTTTTTTGAAACCTTTAAAAGCTTTTTTATACACATAGCGTAGATAGCTTATTTAGTTTTATGTGAAATAAAGAGTTAATTACTTCAAACCTTAAAAAAAAACTTTCATAGGCTCATATTGCTACTGCCTATGGACGAGGTCTCAATTTGATTTAACACAACCTTTATAAACAATTTATTTCTTATTAAATCCTGAGAATTAGCTGTAGCTAAAAGTACCTCTGAAGTAAAAGCCATAATGAAAGAGCTAAAAGCCAAATTTTTAATGATGCCAGATTTTATTTATTTTAAATTAAATAGGCAAAGCCCCGCTTACAAGCCTTTTTAAATTTGAAAACTTACGTACGTTCATTGTGTGTGGGTTTTGTATAAGTTGCGGTACGCACGACCCCGAGCATTATCGTGTTCACTGGCAGTGGCCGGCAACATTATATTTAGCGAGCGTTCCTAGGTGTGTGAATCCCATTATCTTGGCGATCGCAGGCCGGTATCGGTAGGGCGCAGAATCGCGTGTACCGCGGGTATTATTCAGGGTATCGCTTATCGACGTTATCCCGAGCAATGTTTCAAACGGACGATTTGCATTTCAAAACGCGCTGTTGGCGGACGCATTTCCCCGCGCCTTATCACGGCTTATTAACATTTTGTCGCCGTCTGAATCAATTAAAAGCGGCTCTCGCATAGTAATTAAGTAAGTGACAGATTAACAAGTTTTAACACTCGCCGGTAATGAAGACGTCGCGTACGGCGCGATAGCCGGCCGCGCGCTGCGTAGGGTCCTGCGCTAGTCGCCGCCCTTACCGTTACCGCTTTATCTACTATAACTTTCTTGGACCTATTTATATCTTATACAAATAGTGGATTTTATAATGACAGTTATTTTTGTTTTACTTTTGCCGGTCTTAAATTAAATAGCGTATGACTCTTGATGTTTCCGACATATTGTAAGAAGGTATAAAGAAAAACTTAAATCATTATAGCTATTTTCTTCGTGCTGCATTCGTTCCTTCGTGTTTGTTTCCACTTCATGTGGGAACCTTCACATTGCTACATCGTAATGATATATTGGACACATTAGTTTACTGGTCTCTTGTACACTTTGGCACTTGTGCAGACGTGTTAGGATTTTGTGCCTCAATATAAGAATAAATATATCAGCGCTATCGAAAATTGTAGAGCCAAGATAATATAATGTACATTATATTGTCTTGGTCCTGATAGAGTACAGGATTACAGATAGAGATTTGTAGTGATATGTTATTATAAAACCATCATTTGGTGTTCATTCTGTTCATCCTAGTGTTTCTGCATAGTTAGCAGTATGTAGCATACGCTTAGGTTACGCTTGCTCCCAGAGATTATCGTACCTACTACTTTTTATGATACTCTTTATAATTTGGAAGTAGCAAACGAGCATGAAGTCCACCTGATGGTAAGTGGCCACTGCCACCCATGGACATCTGGAATCAACCCCAGATAAGATCAGAGTCCGAAGGTTGGCCACAGATGCGTTGCTTCCCTGAGGACTAAGTTGGAACTTATCACACCCTTCAAACCAGAACACAGCAGCGCTTAACACTACTGTTATAAGGCAGAAATAGGTGTGGCAGTGGTGCCACCGGAGTCGACACACAAAGGATTCTACCATCTTCTAATGAATTTTCAAAGTCATACCTATCAAATCAAATATAGTATAAAGGTATATAAATACAGCTATTAGCATACAGCTTGCATCCATCTTAAGAATCGATGAACGTGGCTTAAGTATTTCACATTTTTTCAACTATTAAATCCATTAGAAATACAGGGTGTTTGTAATTCGATTTCCGATGCAGTATTTCCTAGTCAAACGCTAAGTAAACAGTATCGGAATTGTACAAGCGCTGCGGATTAATTGCGAAGCAGAAAAGTAAGTAGCAACCTGAGACTGATTAACGGAAGATAGTGTTTCCAAGAGAGGATCGTTTGTCCGAAAGAGCTCCGTCGCAGTAAATACTTAAACTTCTGTTATAGTATATTGTATATACTAGTATTGTTGTTACCTTTCAAAAATCTATATACAGGTGAACTTTTCAAGTGTGCGTTGATACACAAATTCAAAACTATAGGTTAAAACGAAAACTGCATAATTAGATTTTAAAAAATCAATCTCTTTAGTCGGGCGTCGAACGAGTTCATTTAAAAAATTAAACCCTATTGCACCTTCCGAGGATATCACTTATAAGGATTAAATTAAGGAAAATAAATTAGGAGTAATTTTAAGATTTCTAATAGGTATCTATTGACTGTGTAGATTTGGATTACTTAAAGAATTAGACCTATTCTTACAATGTTGAATTTGCACGTACCGTCAAATGGTCTCTAACCATTCTAAAGGCGAAAGTTTGTGAGGAGTTGATGATGGATGGATGGATGTTTTTATTGAACGTTCTATTAATTTATCACTTGCTACTAGTGCTCCTTGATTTAGGTAGTTACCTGAAAATTTCAGTTATATGTATGGTATGTCATATTAAAACGCGAGTGAAACCGCGGGCACTATTAGTACTTCTGTAGTTTTTGGAATAAGATAAAATTACTTGTCATTTTTATCTTTTATGAATCGGCAGTTTTTGACATACACATCTATGGATTATATTTTTTTAGATGTCTTTATTGAAGGGGAGCTTATGATGTTCTCTGTTGGTTGTCCAAAATTTTTATATGTGTATCTAATGAAATTAGTAGATGATAACTAGATGTAAAGTCACTGTCGCCTGACTCAAAAAGGGCGGAAAACCTACCTAAGATTGATTTCGCAGCTGACCGTAAAAAATAACTTCAAAATTGGAAAGTTAAAATCAGAACACATTAGTTGGTTTTTACATTGCTGGTTTAACAAAGAAATACTTAGGTGTGGCAGCGTTGCCTCCGGAGCTGTATCACGAAGTGTTCTATCACCTTCTTAATTTTGACCTATATTTTTCTTATTCTGACCGGAGGACCGTGGACAACTGTGTCCAACAGATTTGATAATAACAATTATGATAACCTTATAAATTATATCTAAAAACTTGTGGAAAACTATGTCCTAAAATTGTGTCGTTTCTACCTAAAATGGTACCTACAGAAGATGATGATAATAACTAGACCTAGCTATATCTTATTCTTGTAGAATAGTTCAGCAAAAAGGTACGTCATAAATGTTAGTCATGCCAATGGCATTTGTTCTGAATGCTAATTTATCAATTTAAGAGTCATAAATATATGCTTTAAATATTATTATTTATGTGTTTAATATCGTTTCACGGCACTGTTGAAGGTTACAAATAGACTTATTTTGCCAATTTAGCATTTGACTAATCTGCAATAAAAATTAAAAATATGTCTTAGTTTTAATTTCGTCTTCCTACATCTACGAGTGAGTATATAAAACTGACTGAGTCTCACTCTTCAAATTCCATATCGAATATTTTCATTTTAAACCGTAAAATGTAGCTTAAATTTGATTTGAAAAAATATACAAAATCTTTATTACGTAACTCTTCCTTTGCGGTTTCTTTTCTTTTCTTTTATCGTTAACGAAATGTATTTGCTTATTTGAGTTATACAAAATTATTTTAACTGACCGTATCCTTACCCCGTACTTATAGTTCGCAGTTGCCTCAAAATATCAGAGAATTCGCTGTAATAAATCATGTATTGAACAATAAAACAAATCGAGTATAGCAACCGGTAAACCAGCAATTTGTTAATGCTCAAGTAATTTTCAAAGCCATACAATGACTATAAAATTCAATAAGTTCTCAGCTGCATTGCCCGGATCGCTCAAGGAAACCGTCCCCTAAAACTACAATCGTAAAACTGGTATAGTTTAAAGGCACGTCGAATGATCTTTAAATCTAAGACTGTAAAGCGTAAAATTGATTGAAGCTTGAGCCATCGTGAGCTGCTTCGACTATACCGGCACCGTCTTGAGAGTAACGTATGCTAAAAAATGCAAACAGGAAAATTTAATGGTTCGTGAAGTAAACCAGCCAGCAGTAAAGGCAGAGCTCTACGGGATTGCCCTCTATATTCGTCACTACCATGGATTCGGGAAAAAATATTCTCGGACGGAACTCGATCGGAAACAATCGGAAAGGGGATTGTAGTCTAAATTAAATCTCACAACGTCAGCTTGACGGACTGGAGAGTAAACCTTTTCGTATTATATAGCGAATTCCATACATAGTTAGACATGAAAAAGTTAAATATAATTATGAATATAACATTAATTTTCAATGGACATGGAATAACTAATAATATATAATAATATAAAATAATAATATAATGACTATGATAGCTGCGTTAAATAAGAAAAAAAAGATTTTGTATACACTTCTTGTTCACCCCTTTTATACAAAATATTGAACTTCAAATGTACACAGTAAAGATATTTTTCCTCACAAGTCGCAAGATTTTGAATAAACATAATCGAGTATCAATAGTAATCACCGAAAGGGGAATATAATATAAATTATTTTTATAATACTTACTATCGCTTATTATTCCGGGCTATTGAGTTGAACATGAAAATTGCGTTTCGTATTGTTTACTTTAGGGAGACGCATGTGTTACGCGATAAGAGTACCTACAAATCGCGTGAAGCACTTTTTTAACTTGCACATATTATAGCGTGAAGCATAAATCTTGAGATCATACGGGAGTTTATTATTCAATGTTCGGGATGAAAGATAAAAGTAGTAATAGTTATTATACGTTTCGGAATAATGGCGATTGAATTTCCAGTGACAAATAATTTTCTACTGTTTTACAATTTGAAGCTTTATAAACTATGTAATAATTAGGCACTATGTATTAATTAGGCACTAAATGGTTAATTTTGCACTTTAAGTCAAATTTTTTTATAGTTTGAAAGTAGCAAATGAACATGCAGTCCAGCTGATGGTAAATGGCCACTACCGCCCA
>DWPG01000031.1:0-14212 GCA_018251495.1 Autochton cellus | reverse complement strand
GGGTTAGTGGCCAACCCGTGTCGGATGTTTTCAAACCGCCCATAAGGCCTCCGACGAGGTTTAACGACTGTTATACAGTGATAACAACCGGGACCATCGGCTTAACGTGCCCTCCGAAGCACGGAAGCGCGCATGGAATTCTGCCACTAGCGGTCACCCATCCACCTACCAACTGCGCCCGACGTTGCTTAACTTCGTATATTGGTTAAGATCTACGAAAGCCACGGGGCTATGCGCTCTTTTAGACTTAAGTTTATATTATGTTAATTTCTACTTTAAAAGAATATTCTATTCTACGTGTGGAATTGATTGAGGGTGTGTTAGCAATGAGCTATTCTTGTGTTCACTGTAAGTACCTACATGATGTGGCCGTTTCATTCGCTCAATATTAGATACTTACTTATCGTAGACCCATTACTGTCCCACTCAGAATGGGTCACCAAAACGTAATAGGTAATACCTAAGTATTCTAAACGCTACGTGCAACAATCGGACTCACTACGCACACGAAGCACTGCGAATAAGTTGACACATTTCCCTCCCTCGCACGTAAATCGCAACTGTGATAACGCCCTAACATTTAACAGTAACGCTAGTAAAGACAGTGATTAATTGACTACATAATTTATCCCAGCAACATACTGAAGCAGAGTAATAACTCTTTCAGGCATCTGAAGTAACGCAAGCGGCAGTGTCGAGGAAATAAACATAAATAGCTTCATTGTTTAAGACTGTAAGTAACGCGTTAAACACTTCGGAAAATATTTAAAGCTCCTACTGTAAACACTAAATTGCGATTTATTCACGCACCCATACGATTTTGAGACTATTTACGAGGTTTACCTTAGGTAGGTCCAATGTCTGCTTTAATGAAAAGCACACAGAATAAAAAACATTCATCCCAAACAATAAAAGGGGAAAATATGCAGCCATTCTTAGAACGGTATTTACGGAACGGTACGAAACAATTCAATCCATAGATATGCGATATTTTCATAAGACAAACACCTAATCTAATGGGTTAACTTTGCATACAAACATATTTAATTTAAAATCTTTATAAAGATACAATGAAGCCCTTGTTAAAATAATTCGTCAATTGAATGGCCATCTTTGTAAAAAATCGCAAAGCGGAAGGCAATTCTAGGTCGACGTTTAATTTGAGGTTTGGAGCGGCGAGATTTATTCGACAATCAAAATGTCAACCGAGCGAATATCGCTGGTACCGCTGCAGAATAGGTACAAACGATTTTTCAACATTTCAACACTATCTCGAATTTCTCTCGAACCGCGAGTTTCAACGCTACAATTTCCTGTTGAACTGTAAACCTTTCCACTTTGCATACGGAACATACCGATTATACCTACGAGTACCTATGTACCTACACGTCTCAATTTGCACTTAGATTTTTACTACACATTTATCTAAAATTAATTGAGATATTGTGGTGTGATATGTGATGTAAGTACAAAGGAATGCTATGACGTCACTATTTTAACCGCCTTCAAATAGGACGTCCTCATTTAGGAGGTAGGTAAATAAAATTAGATTTTACGTTATTATATTCTGCTTAATTTTAGATGTATTTTTTTATAAAATTAATATGCTTCATTCACTTTTTACATTTTATGATTTAATACCTATATATTATAAACAAAGTAATGTAATGATTTAATGCTTTGGGGGTCTGAGGTTCGAATCCCGGGCACACGACTGTAATTTTTTAGTTCCCTATGTGCGAATTTTATTTTCTTTAATTGTGGATAAAATAATCGTGAGGAGACCTGCACGATTGCGAATTCTTCGACCAGCGTGGTGGACTATGGCCTCCCCTACATACCAGTAAGACCCTAATGGGTTCACGGTGTAAAATCTACTATACTTATTATTACTTATCCCGTTTTATGCTAATTTTATCGTATACTTCTACAAAAATTCGATATTTCTTTAAGTAAGACTACTAAAGGGCACGAAGTAATTAGGCATACAATTCCCATTAACTCGAAGCGACGCTGTGTTTAACGGACTTCAAATTGTTAGGTACAGATTATATGACGTGTGAAACATTCCTTATTTATAATTTGCGTAACGTTACAAATGGCATGAAATTTGTCTGAGCAATACCCACTTCAAAATTACGCAAGAAATATGAACTCCATTCCATATTCGGGCAAAATTATGATATGACATTTTTTGCGAAGACATTAGGCTTAAAATATTAGGAACCGAGTATCAACGTCAAATTTAAAATTTGTGGGAATGAAATGACATACTTACAGGAGAATTCCTGGTGGATTTGGATACAACCATTGATATAAATATATAGTAAAGAAACGTAGATAGGTTACTAATAAAACGATTGGCGTTTTTTGATGCCACTCATCGCACTACTATATACACACTACTTTACAACAACTAACACACTAACAAATAGTTATGAAAAGCAAGGACAGCACGTCTAATTGATGCATAAAAAGGGACGAACATGTAACTCTCTGCGAGACATACTTTATATAAAAAGACACACAAACATAGAAACGACCAATCCCAACCGTTCCGTTCAGATGTGTCATTTAGCTTATATTTTATGTGCCATGTTTCAAACGTGTATAAATTATCTACGTTTTTACCAGTGGTATATCAATGAATACAACTGAATAAGATATGAAAGCAAACTCGTTAGATAGTGGTTTGATGTACTTAGGCAATGTCAGTTGATGTACTAATTTTATCAATTAATTACCGTTTTTTTGGCTTTCAAAGATATTTCAAATGAATTGCAGAAATTAAACGTTTAGAAATTCAATTAATGTAGATTAGTAAGTACCTAGCTAGCACTAAGACAAATTATGAAATACCTAACTTTATAGGATTACGATATTATTCGAGATAGGAAGAAAGGAAAACACCTAGGTACAGGTTATCTTAAGATTGAAACTTGATTGAGTAGGATAATTTGCTTTCTAGAAACTCTCGGGAGGCGCGACCTTCAAATCCTGGGAGGAGCCCAAAATTCAAATTTGCCAAATACGCTCATGACCATCCAGTCACCACGCTGCAAAAACACTGCAAATACTTAGTAAAATCCAGGAAGCTTTTGTTTTCAGTAAAACCTACTAGGTAGATATATGTTAATTTAGTAATCGCCCGCAATATATTATATTCATAGTAAAAACGTACATACCTTTTTCTTAGGCCAAGACGCTGGAAATTAAACGCACAAAGAATGAATAAACTAAGGACGAAAGTTAATTACGTGAAAACATTTCATAAAAGTTTAACGACGTTGTTATTTTGCAGTTAACTTCACTAAGAGGCCGGGTAATTCCGGATATTTCCAGTAACAGCCACCCTGCGCTAGCTTCGGGCAGATATGTAAGACTAATAGGTACTTACTGAACTATATGATATTGCTTTTGGCTTACCCTGAACGTCTGAACCGTTTAATGTTTTCATTAGATTGGAATATTAGATTAAGCTTACATAAAAGCTCTGCGGTAACTTCTATTTAACTTAACCTGCTATTAGGTTTATGCATATGTATATAAGCGATTATATTATACATTTATATTTCTGGATGTAGGTTACCTAATGTTTTTTCTAATTCGCATACTTTTTGATTTAAACTATTTTATTTTACTTTTTAAAGAATTTTATTTCAAAGGAATAAAGGAATATTTTTATATACTTAAAGTTGAAAGATACAATTATTTTATTTTTATAACTATACAACACTACGCTTCTCTACTAGTGCTGTGATACTCTTCAGAATTGTTAAAATTTTGCTGTTGGCAAAAGGTTCAAACCACAGACGCACCTCTAATTTATAAAGTTATGCACTAGTGATAGTAAATCATCGTAACTACACGCCCGCGAGTTCCTAAAGTTTTGAAAAAAAAAAATGTGTAAAGTCCACCTATTCGCGTTTGGCCAACGCAGTACACAATAACCCCATAAGATACCAATGGTCTAACGACTCCTTTGGAGAATGAGGATCCTTGGAGGTGCCTTGGGATCAAATGAAATGTATATGTAATAGTTTACAATTTACCACAGTATATAATTTAAGAGGTGTAAATTTTGCAGCCGTTTTATTATATTTTTAACTTTGCAACCTTATTGCGTTGATTAGCTTAAAAAATCGGACTTTACACTGTTATACCTAAAAATTCTAAGTCTATGATTATATCGTTATATGATATCTTTGTACCTACTGTATTCTAATTATAATTTAGCTTAATGTATTTTAAAGAATTTATACGCGATATAAAAAGAAAACACGAAATTATACATGCATGGTATTTTATTACACTGTACAATAAATATTGGGCTGTATACAAAATATAGAAGAATTCCAAAAGATATTGTCAACACTCTGGCATACAATAACATGAGTGTAAAATGATTTCTAACATATCTTTACTCAATACATACAAACTAAGGTCTGATCCTCACAGCGGAATTATACATTATAAATTTTTTAGCAATCAGAAAGGTAGATACACGTGACATCGGAACGTTTACCGATTGTACAACGTTTTTGCGATGAAAAATATGTTATACCTATTTACATTAATATATATTTTTTCTGTGAAAACCAGACTTAACTATAGCAACCACTCAACAGCTTCGGGAGCCTTTTTCCTACAAAAAAATCTGCAAACGCACAGAAATTCTTAACAAACATTTATTATTGGATTTTTCGAGCAATATTAGAATTGGCACCCTCAGCTTAAAATATATCTATTCCAATGATGTGGAACACTACACTCATTATTTGTACCGTTTAACAAATATTATTAATTAAACAAAATAATAAAAGGAGGGACAATAAATAAAATTAAAAATAAAATTTCGCTAAAATACACTTAAATTTGAATAAAGGAATGTTAGTAATTACAACAGTCTAGAAAATATAAAGTATGACAAACAAGAATGTATGTCAGCAAATCGCCTAACATACTCGTATAAACCGCATGGAGCGTTCTCTCACATGAAAAGCATACAAGCATCGTAGTTAATAGAGTCCATTTAATTTGACGACTCCAGTCTCTTTGGAAATCTACGACTACGTGAACGTAAACTCCGTGGAAACGACGTACTTTGTATGAGTCCCATGTAAAATGTCTTATTTATAGGCTTCAGATTAACAAAACAGTTAACAGACAATATCGATAGAGTGAATAGGCTTCTTCTAGGCAAACGTGCTACATCCTGGGCTGCATCTCACTTGAAATCAAGTAAGGTCGTAGCCAAACGTAAGCCTATAATAAGTTAAAAAAAAAAAATCACGAGAATCGAGCCTTACAAGATATATATGTAATCCATACAGAGTTGATTACACGTGTCACGTCATCTAGAGAGTCCAATAGCAATGACATTATAGTATCATTTAATTTTATAGAATGTGATTGTTATTATCCCTACAAAATTTATTGACATTACAATTTTTGCATACCTTGCAAGGTGGAATATAGTGGCCTTTATGTTTTAAGTATAAAATCCTGTTAAACCTATATTCAAGCAAATAAAGACATTTGATTTGAATCAATTCGTTCGAAGATGACAATATAAAAGGGGGGGCGAGTGTTCCACATCATTAGTATAACAGCAGCCTATCACAATCCCTCGTCTTAGTCGCTAGTTTGAGACCCATGTTCCACCATCACTACACTATAAATAACACCCTTCAACCTGACATTTCCGTTCTGACCGACATTGATAATGTCGCTGCTTCACAAGAGGTATTCCACTTAATGACCACGACAGCCGCAGACAATACACATCTCAATTTAATCACGAGAGGCATAGACTGCGGTCAATTAGGGCGCCAAGTGGAACACCAAGAAGGATTAGTCTTACACTCGTCTGACAACAATTTTGAGCTGAAATTGTAAAACAATGTAAAAAACTTCTGAGCATTACAATAATTAAAAAACAATCAAAACAGGTAAAGATAAAGTAATAAGTATAAAATTTCCATGCTACACTTAAATTGAGATAAACGAGATTCCAATTACAGGATAGAGGCACGATTAAATACAAAAAGATATACATTATACTCCGCATAAAAATCGATTTTACATATAATGTATACATATGTGTATACATTTGCAACTCATAACTTCTATAGAAGCGTTGCACAGGCACCTAAGTGTTTTTTTAATTATACTTTTTTTCTATTTAATAAAGTTATTCTGATGATTCTGGCACTAAATTTGAGATTTGATTGTCACTCGTTACCTCTGATGAATATGGAATTCTAGATGCTATGAGCATCTCGCTTTCCAACCGGAATAAATAGCTTTAGATCGCTGTTCCATGGCTGGAAAATAAGAAATCTCTCTACTTTCAATCAAATCTCAAATTGTATGGAGTTATATTCATGTGCATCCCTTAGATACAAAAAGCCATGTAGTAAACATTGACCTACTAAAACTAAGGCGACGAGCCTGTGCTCGAAAATGTCCGAAAAAAAACCGCGACTGAAAAATGGAAAAAAAATACGCGCTTTTTAGCGACTCGGAATTTATCATCTTAACATAATATATAATAATGTTCAAGAACGTGTATTTAACAATAGGATCAAAACTAAAAAAATACATTTATTCAATAACAAACGAAATAAACGTCCTAAGGATGCTTTTCCACCAAAGACGTGTGAAGTAGTTAGGCTGCCCATATGTATCGAATCCACCAATAGAATTGCTTGATTTTCATTGAAATAAAATGAATCCTATTGGTGCATTTGGCACGCATCTATTACTTAGCTAGCACATATGGGTCAAGTGGAAAGACACTCTAAGAATGTGTGTTTAGTCACTCTGTTATTAAACAACCTGAAATTAAGCAAATGTTGTAAGATGTAAAAACATGACTTCTTTCATATCTTCATTTTTTTTACTAGACTATCTATTTTAGTAGGTCAATGGAGCAGGCTAATCAGTGTTTAAGTACCCCATATACTAACATACAATGCTACATAGTTCAACTCTAAAGATTATACACTATACATATGTACTTCAAGGGTATATAAAACTATTCGACATAACCAAACGTGCAAAATACAGGTATAGTCAGAGTTATTAGGTACAAACTTTTTGTTGCATATTCCCTACATCAGTCTACGCTATTTGAATATGCATAGAATTTGTTTAATGTACATGATATATTTAATACATTAACTAATGTATAATTTAACGTGTATTACATACTATTGCATTGTTTTATTGCAAATTTAAAAAGCAGTGACTAAAACTTTTCTCGAATTAAATGAACGGAAAAATTTACAAGCTTTTGTACATTTTGATACATTGTATTGTAACACACAATAAAATAATGTGTTGTATGTTATATTTTATTATCTGTCCGTCTCTCATTCTGTTTCAAATAAAAATAAATCTCTATGTTTGATCACTTGCATCAATTAGATGCTGCAAAGACACATTAAACAAATAGATTTCGTATTCAAGCAAGTATTACTAGTATTACATTGAACAAACGCATCAAACAGAAAATCTAACTTACAATGAATATTCATTTCTGTATGTATGTTATTAAAAAATAATTCCCCTATACCCATTGTAATCGGGGAGTCAATATGAATTCCTGGGCATTATTTAAATTAGAATTATTGGGCACAAAATTAATTCTATAATTGTTACAAAATTATAATAGTTCCTAAGACAGTACAATCATACAAATTTTATTAACAGAAATTGTCTTTAACAAAACCTTAAAACTTTCAAGAATCGATAGCAAAACTTTGGTATCAAATTGGAAGGTTAGTAGATATTTTTGGTACACTAATATTTATTGTTTTAGATTTATTTTAGTAACACTTCTAGAATTAAGCCGCAAAACTAGAGAACAGTTTTGGGTAGTGTTAACGACACGACGTTGTGATACACAGCTATACAAGACTTGATTGGCCACTTTAAAGGAGCGCTGTAATTGGTAGAAAATATATTTCTTGTCCAATAAAAACTTAATTTAGTAATCGCGTGGATAATCGTAGAACCAATATTATGTGTAGTGTTATTTGTTTATGCTATTTGGCATAATATCCCAGTAATTTAGGTATAACAAATTATTTAAATAACAAATTATAAATTTCATCTATTTTTTTTTGTACTTTGCACTAATTTCATGAAGGTTCTACGCCCTTGTAATTCTATGTAATGTTTACATTTTTTTAACCTATTTTTCTGAAGAGACAAATATAAAAAAACATACTTAAGAACTTCGTACAATTTACTATATTTTTCAATGTGATAATGATTAAACCCCAAAACATAAAATAACATTTACAGAACCTCTGCCACTACCACACGGCGTTATTAAATCAAATTGTGTTACGTTTATTAAACGTAAAATTAAAAATCTATCAATCCGATTTAATATTATTATCTGATAAATTGATAATCTTAATCTGATATTAAAAAGATTTTTTAATAAAACCGAAGATTGTTGTATCAATATCTGAATCATGTAGTTGACAGATATTCGCAACGACTTTTTATTTACAATATCGACACGACCAAAAATAAATTGTAACTCGTATGAAGCCGACATACATAAATTATAATGCAATAATTTACCGAACAATCCATAGTTTTCCAACTGAAACGCAAATGTCGTCACGTGACCTTTACGTCACACCTCATTAAATATGGAACATCCATGGAAGTGTCTATCGAGTGTAACGAGCTATGACGTCACGCGCGTGATGAGTGGTCGCGGTCACGTGACAATGGAGCCAAATTATAATATTCAACCATGCAATCATGTAATTACATTATATACTAATTAGGGTCAATATTCTATACTGTTTTATATATGAAAATAAAATTATTAACAGACACATTCATCTTACCTGGAAAAATAAAAAATACGCTGAAAATTATTGCTTTTATATTGAAATTTCCTACAAAATATATGTTTAATACGATATACCATTCCATAAAACTAATCCTTCATTCTAATCGACGTTTGTTACTGAGTACTCAATATAGAGTTCTTCAGTATATATTATAATTTAGCGAAATTTCTACTCATTTTTGTATTGGGCAACATAATCGAAAATGTTTTTAAATCAATTCAATTAATTGGCAACACTGTGAGTGCGCCATCGCAATGGCACTATTAAATGCAAGATATCACTGTTGAACAAACGCAAACCGTCCCAACAACCTATGGGGTCTAGAACATCATGTAGGTACTTAAAGAATAGAAAATATGTATTAAAATAAAGAGGTATTTACATATACATAGCCTCAAATAAACCATTTATATAAAAATTTACAATGAATAAATATAATAACTCTCTATCTATCTAAAACTCGTAAATAAAATAACGTTCTAACGTCCCTAAATCTCCAAATAAATACACTAAAGCTTATGAAAAATTACCAACTAAATGAGTATAATTATTATGATCGAGAATTATGCACTATTTTAAAAAGTAACGTACAATTCAGATCTTTATCATAAGATCGGAAATTTTAGAATGAAACGTGACCGAAATTCTCATTAAAAAGTTAAAAATTTATTTGTGCCCTTTTAGAAGTTACGTGTAACTAAACTTTAAAATTATAAAAGAGTAAAAGAGGGTATTTAAAACAGTCGATGAATGTATGTATGATGTACAGTGTGCCGAGGGACGGAATATTAGTCGTAAGAGCAAAAAATGTGCGTAAAATCATTTTAAAGTGTACTTCAATGTACATTTTTATGGTACTGAACGAATCATCAATTTGGCAATATCATTGTAAAGTGCAAATCATAATTATCATAATTCTTTCAAAGTTACCGATGGTATACATATCTATAAATGTTTGTAGAATTAGCCACATTACACAACAGCCATCCAATTTAAAAAAACAAAACTGTTTTTATACGTTACGAACTGCCAACAATAATGCTACAGCTAAACTATAGTATTTTTTTTACCAGATAAGTTAAACTTATTTCGATTACAGACATTGAAAAAACTTTAATTTCGCGATTTTGTGGCAAAACAATGCCTCGTTTGGACACCAATGCATACTTGTATAGTTATACTTACTGTCAGATATTCAGTGCGAAATAAAAACCAACAATCGTATGGTCGTCCCTTTCTAACACACTAGAAACGGAGCTTTAGACCACTCGTGCGCGTATGAACTGAACATTCGTCATCTGACAGGTGTATTATTTTATATAGCGGGTTCGATACTGAGTCAGCAATTAATCACTATTAATAAATATAGCATGTGCTCAGTACTAGCGTAACTTCGTTGCTGTTTACAGCCTAACACATTAACAATTCAATCACAGTGTATCAATCAATGTATGTATGTACATTTTTACTCCCTTCAGGGAAATACCAAGTCTTCGCACTCGACAAAGTTTAACCCATTCGTTAATGAGCATCAAATCAAATCGCTACTATACAATTGTTTACAACTTTATCAATTTCGACTTAGGATTAAACTTTAAAATTGCATTGATAGAAAAAGCCAAAATTGCCAGTGTGGTCTTAAAGACTATTCGGATATACTAATGCTGGGATTTTTACCTACATATTTATAGTAATTATTTAGTTAAACACAGTATGATGTCTAGTCAAACCAAAAAAAGATTAACAAAGCATCTGAAATAAAATATCGCAACATACAAACATTAGCATGTAAAAATCAATCTCGCAATATTCACGAAATCTACCATGCCATACTAATTCACTTACACAAGTGTAAATTGTGCTACAATGCAATATTCGTGCTTCATCTATCTTCTTTTGGTCCGAGGACATCAACTAATGTACACGTATGTTGTACTACATCTAATCCCTAGTCCGTATGTAAACAGCCAGTACAAAGCGCGGATACATACGTAAAAAATTGTCCAAAAGTGATCATAATATTATAATCCAAGTGCAAAATCTACATTTTTTGGTCATAAATATACTGATATACAAATTTTATCATTACAATATGATAGACTATACATACGCTTTACCGAAACGCAGTACGGTAAATGATAATGTACCAAATTACATTAATATACAACCGTCGTTCCGAACTAGGCCGTCGCGAGGCCCGCCGGCATCCGAATCACATCTTGTCTTTTATAACGTCTCTCCTATAAGGTCGGGTAGGAATATAACGAAAAATAGGTGTGAAACACGAAAGGAAAATACTAAGTGTATTGCCCGCGCCACAGAGCTTTGAATGGATAGAGATGCCAACGTCGCTTGACGCGCGTAAATACAATGTTTGAGTGATTAAAAAATCTTGTTTTCAAAGACTTGTTATACATGAGCTACAAGTTAAGATGATTCTTGTAGAAAATAATGTCCAAAAAAATGTTTGGTAATAATTCATAGGCACAATATAGTTGTATTGAATAAAAATCGACCTATGAAACTTGGCAAACTTACATCATCATTCACTAACATTGCCGTTATTTGTCAATTTAATTTTATCTAAAGCTGCTCTCATTACAGCTGTTGCGGACTCCACAAGATTGAAATCTGTATCTTTTTTGAATATCAGCTTTCCTGTGTCAACCCATATCTTATAAACACCATTCACCCCACCGAGATTTTCGATTGGCAGAGTAGATAGCATGTTATTTATACATAGCAAAGCTTTTGTTTGTAAATTGATAAGCCTGTAACAAACAGAAACAATTAAAAATGAACAAACTTTAACCATACCACTACTACTATAAAATATTCAAGAAAAGTAGTCCATATAATATACGGGGTAAATTTTTCGAATAACGAGCGCGAATTCAGTTTGATTTTTGAAAACAATTTCCCTAGCTAGCAATCAAAGAACTTTATTTCGAAAGACAAAATACACCCTGTACAGCCCACCAGATAGTATCACTTATATAGATAGCAATGGGTATTGTTATATGATAAACTCCCTTTAGTTTATCATTCATTTAGTTCATCAATGGTAATTTTAAAGAAAATAGATTTTTTAACAAACTTAAAAATATGAGCTTATGTATTCAACTCATATGTATGTATTTTTGCATTTCTGCTATTTCTTTCATACAATCTCAAGCTAAGCCCGAACAAAACAATTCTTTACTAATATTGTATTTATATTTGATATTGAAATAAAGACATAGGCATACTACTTACTTTTTACAAATGAGTTCTGAACCTTCATACTCTTTAAATATTAACATAACATTGGCAGCGGGTAGCTCTGTCCTAGCCCATACTTTTTCAAATAACTCTAGAGACGTTATGGCTTCTAGCACCTCAGGTGGAAGTTTGTCTTCTGCGAGTAAAGTTTCTTCACCAATACAATTATTATCTTCTTCATCCCCCATCTCTTCACTATCTGTAGATTCATTGCCACTAACCGAATCGTCATCTAAAACATAAAATGATCATGAGAATTTTCTTAATTATACATTGACAATTTTATTTGATTAACTTTTAAAGCTAATTTCAAATATTGAATATTATAATACATAATACATGTATTATAATATTTGTGGGCGTCGTCGTACGCCTAACATTTACACTCATTTGTAGATGACACATGCAAGGATCACACCATCATCGGACAATACAACTTGTTTTTCGATGGGTATAAAAACGCTGCCCCCAGTGAAACAATCTTGGCTCTAGTGGGGCTTGCTATACTCGTTGTGCTCTGCTCCTAATTTTATTAAACTGAAGTCATTTAATACCTACATAGATTGGTTCGATTTCTTTATATGTATTTATATTTATATTTTTTGTACACATATTATATTTACATAAATAATAAGATCAATAAAAGTCATTGAAAGTGAAAAATATTTACCATCACACGAACAGATATTAGCTAAGATTTCAATAGCAGTTTGTTGAGCATCCAACATATACGAAACTGATTTCATTTGATTCTCTAGGACCTTAGCTTCCTTCCCTTTTGGTGGCCCTACCTTTCTAGCTCCATCACTCAAGGGCACATTACTTGACAACTGGTTACAAGCTAGCCGATGATCAATTGACAGAGTCTTAGCCAAGATGGATATTATCTGATTTATCACATTAATTGGTAAAACTGAGATGTTGCCACCGCATGCCTTTATGGTGACTCCTGCAGCCAGTGTTTTAATTAACAACATTGAAGGTTCATCTTCGCTGTGCGCTAAGAGCTCTTGTAATTGCTTTTCGGAGTTAGTCTTCACCTTCTCAATTGCAATAGGATTGTCTTCAACAACAACAAATAAGCACTGCATCACTGCTATCACAATATCCTTGTTAAAAGTAGCTAGATCCAGATATTTAGACATGATTCCTAAAATTCGTGACTCTCCAAGGTACTTTATTGCCAGCTCTGAAAGTAGGAAAGAAAGCTTCTCATGAAATTATAAGTCATCGAGCCAACACTGCTGTTGGCAACTGGCATGTCCTTTCTTCCACACTTTAGTCATGTATAACAATAGCAATCTTTTCGTTATAACTAAAGCGTTGGTTACAAAAACCATAAGGGCAGGAGATATTATTTTCAACGGAACATAAGTTTCAAATGCATATTTGTCACTGTTTGTACATGTATAAAAAAAGAAAAAAGATCAGTTCTACATAAAATCTAATAATTTCAGTTTTAATGTATCAAAAGTATAATCATCAAAATGCAGTGATTGGCTTAGCCATTTGATTATAGCCTATCAAACTGGGTGTCCCAAGAACACACTACTGAAAATTCATCAATTAATTTGACATTTTTATTCCAATCAATGTTATTGTCTTTCTCGGTTCAAAATAAAACATGTTTATTTTTTGCAAGTTATTAGCCAAAAGCCAATATCATAAAGCAAAATAAGAGTAGCCAGAGCCCAGAATCATGGCAGATGTTCTTTACCTGAACTTTCGCACAAATTCATTAATAGATTAGTGCAATGTATAAAAGTCTCTGCATCTTCATCTTTTGTCTTGGAGTTTAGAGTCGGTGTCCATGTTTCAGCGTGCTGGAATAGTCAAAATAAACATCAATTATTATATCTTTAAAAAAATAAAACCAGAAATTATAGTTAACAATTTAATTATAATTAGTATATGGTAAAAATACAACTAAAAAATTCTCTAAAATTAGTTTAGAATAAATTTCTGGCAATGGATAATTAATTAATTGGCCGACAGTGGCCACTTACCATCAGGTGGACTGCATGCTCGTTTGCTATTTCCATATTATAAAAAATATATACAGTGCAACC
>DWPG01000030.1:0-14213 GCA_018251495.1 Autochton cellus | reverse complement strand
TTTTGGTCCGAGTTTCAAGTGTCATAGAAAAATATCTAAAGTCATAAATTGTTAGGGTATGCGAACGCGAAAATGCCGGCGAAATCTTGAGGTAAAGGGCATATAACTGAACGCTAACTAACCGGATACCAGCTGTATGTTGTATGTATAACTACAGTATGGCAACCAAGGAGTAACGAAGTACCGTTTGCTTAACCCATATCTAGTGGGAATAGAACAGAAATAGAATTTTCTCAACAACGCTCTTTGTACGCGAGTTAGTCGTGAGTTTATTGCGAGGAAGTGGGTTATAGTAACGCACTCATTAAACCATAAACGCAGCGGACAGCGTTTCTCAATCTTGGTAAGTAGTCAATGAAAATACGAGGCGCATAGTAGGTAGATGCAAAGTACACCAATCCCTTAAATGTGATTAGATTGATGAGATTTAGATTTAATTTTGCCTAATTTTAAATATTAGCTAAAATATAACAGAAAAACTGAACTTCTGAACACGTTTACATATATTTCAGGCAATTTTATATCGGTTTCAAAACAAATTAATCAGGTTACACATGTAGGTGGAGCAAAGTTTGGGCGTCACTGCACTGCGCCATTGATTGAATGCACTCGATCCGTCAATGAACGTCGACCCGCGCGGAGCTTCCGCTGCGGCGCCCTCTGTGCCTGGCGCAGGACACTGGCGCCAGCGGGAGCGGATTTTATTATAATATAACAAAGCACTGAAGTATCATGATCATTGATTTTATTGTAGATAAACCGTTAGGCGTTGATAAACTATTTTTTAATAGTAGAATCGGTTAAAATAATAGATGCATAAGTTTTTAGAATGATCTACGTTTCAAAGACCTTTGAAGTTTATAGATAGAAGGATGATCTAAAATGCATTATATCAAACAAGATGAGTATACAATTACTCGTATCAAATGTAAAAAACCCAAAACGAAATCGAAAACAACCACGCAGATGCCTGCCAGGTATCGAATTCGGAAACTTATGTTCGTTCCGACTGGATACAAAAATACTGTATTAAAGAAAAGAAAATTTATCGAGCGTTGGGTAAAGTAGTTTGATGGAAGAACAAAAACTATTCAAAACAAACATACATGTACTTATATTATGCAAGTGAGTTTTGAAACGTTTTTGTAAGGTCTATTTTCTAAACTCGCTAGCACCCTTAACTTAAGCACGCTGCCCACTCCGCTCCATTGTACACAAAGCATATTTAAACAGGCGCGCAGAATAAACATAATAAAACTTATTCTCTTCAACCTAAAGTTCATTTCCCCGTATCAAATCTGTTTGTTCAAGCTATGTTTATGAATGCAATTTGTTTTGACACTGCAGCCAGAAACGGAAATTCTTTTTTTGTATTTTTTCGACTCTACGTAGTTCTGTGTTATTCGTTTTAACACTAGAACGGACAGGTAGATCATTGGGTCGTTATATTGTTTGTGGTTATTTTTTTTCCTTTTGGTTACAAATGTTACTACTAAATATCGATGTCACTATGCGCTTCTCAAAGTTAATACCAAGTAACTAAATTCAATTTGCGCTTATTTAAATTCATCTTGTACGGAATTAGGTAAGTACACGTGTTAGGGACACAAACTATTTTTATTGAGGAAAATAATTTTTAGTATTTCTCATCTTTACCTTTGTCTTTTCTTTCGTACATTGTATCATTGTATGTGTTACTTTTTCTATATCTTTATTAAATAGTTGTAAGTTAGTTGTGTGGTACCTTTAAGGTGGTAGATCCCTTTGTGGTTCGACTCCGTCGGCACCACCGCCTCACCTATTTCTGCCTCATAACAGCAATGTTACGCGCTGCTGTGTTCTGCTGTGAAGGGTGTGTTAAGGGAGACATACCTATCTGAGGTGTTCCAAGATAGCCGTCAGGGGCAGCCACGCATTTGTGGCCAACATCAGATAGGACTAGTCTTATTTGGGGTTGATTACGTATGTCCATGGGCGGAAGTAGCCAATTACCAAGTGGATTGCATGCTCATTTCCTCAAAAAACCTCAAAAAATACAAAAAATAGTAATATTATATTTTAATTCAGGACCTAAATTAGCAGATACACAATACATTGTATATGCTAGAGGTACATTGAATGATGGTAATCGAACCCGCAAACGAAAGCGACAATGGCTTGCGGTTCGAACGGTACTGAACCCAGGAACTCTCCAACAAGGGGTACCGAACCGCAGACAGATTTGCCACGCCTGGCTAAACATGAGAATTGTTTCCACTTCTACAAGCTGCACTTATCCCCTTGCGATAGTTTTGACAGTAATCCTAATTATTATCTCTGAGTGAAAGTATAATCCAAATCGGTAGTACATGTCGGCAATAAATTAAAAGTAATAATTTATTTATAATAGTATTATTATAGACGTAGACGGTGTGGGCTACTCATAATTGGCTGACAATGATTATTTATTTACATTAGTACCTGAATATCAAAATCAACTAATAAACAAATTCAACGAACGAAAAGAATATTACCCAAACAAATAGGTCTACCATAAAAACTATATATCTTCTTATTTTTTCAGTTTTAAGTAACTTCATTTGTTATTTCTGTTCATTTTGTAGAATATAAAAGAATAAACTAAAACAGACCTTAAACTTTTAACCCAATAAATTAGGTTGCTTCTGTCCCTTGACTCATTTATTGCAGTCCCAATGAGCAATGACCATAAATCTATCATCAGACAACGAGATAATCTTCCCAATTGCCAATTGGTCAGTCAACTAGCGACAATAAGGCTGAACCGTCACAATGCTCGCGTCCTGCCGGTCTTCCTGGGTTACCGACCCCTGGTAATTGAAAATGGATCTGTCACGTCCAACTGCAAATAGTTTACTGCACTTGTAATTATGAATTATAATAGGCGACAGGGCAAAGACCTTTGAAGGCTTTCGTTTAATGGATACCTATTCAAAAGCAAAAACTGTGAAGAATTTGTATATTGTGTTCGCTGTTGTATAAACTATCTCAGTTTATTATTGAACCCTCCGCATGTATTTGTTAGCGTTGTAGCGATTTTTTTACCGACAGGTGTTTCAGGTTGTTCGGAATTCAACCACAAATTATTCTACCATCTTCCAACCTATATTATTAAAAAAACATGTGTATTGCGTTTGGAGTTGCATTTACCGTCAACATGTCCGATTTCTACTTCCCATAAATTAATTTCAAACATTTATTTATGAGATACCTATTAAAAATAAGTTAGCATCAATTGACCTTGACCAATTACTAACTATACTTAGGTACGAGTATAGGAAGGCTTACATCTTGTTCTGGTATTATATCAGTCACTTGGTAAATGTTAATGATTTTCGATTATATATTCGAGGAATTGTTAGAGTCACGTTTCTTAACATAATCTTAATTAGATTCATTAAAATAGATTCCAGTTACTCCATCATAACTGCTGGGATTTTGCTACGGCGAGAAAGAAAAATACGTTTCGGTTTCAAGAACTGACTTTTAGGGGAAGTAGGGGTATGATGGGGACGCTAAGAGAAAATTATTACAAACTACAGTAAAAAATTACATAATGTTTTCATTTATTTATGGCACTTTCGTTTCTTAATCAACTACAAATTGGCATACTCTTTGGATAAAAATGTTAACACAAATTTCTTATAATAATATTTTTTTAAGAACACATAAAAAAACCGTCTTGCCCCATATGTGGGGTAAGATGGGGAATGATAAATGGGGCATGATGGGGTTAAGGGGTAAGATGGGATTCTCATTCATCTTCACAGAACGTGCATATGAGTACTTCTGCTAAGTCTTCACCATCCACCCCTGCACATGCATGTTTTAAAAACCCGTTTAGCCAATCAACGCCTGCCTTCATTTTCTCGTCAATAAAATTGTTTTTTTTAGCCAACTGATAAGCCAGCCGCCTTAAATCGAGAGTAGTTAAGCCAAAAAGTCGTTTTTCCATATATTTCACATATTCTGCGAGTTCTTGTTCTTCTTTTTGCGAAAAAACAGACTTTATAGGTCCTAATGGTAAGCCAATGGTTATTTCTTCACCCAGTTTAATTTTTTTGACATAGCGCTCCAAAGTTGTTTGAGGAACTCCATACTCTAAAGCTGCTTTTCTGTATCCTGATTCTCTACTCATAACTTTATCTACAGCTGCTTTCATGGACTGTTGTGACCACTCTCCTCTTTTTGTTTTCTTTTTGTAGTTCCTAACCATGTTTAATCTGAAAAGAACAAAATAAATGATGTTTGAATCGATATATCAGTCACCAATAGGTAATAAATAAGGCAAATTCTATAGAAGTAATCTCGTTTCGTAATCTGAAGGGCATGATGGGGTACGAGGCACAATGGGGTAACCCCATTATGCCCCGTCAGATTTACACCATCTTGCCCCAGCCACTGTGTTTAAAGAAAACAAAATTTATAAAATGCACGGTTAGGACTAATGCGGTCTTGAACACGCCTATCAACTGTAAGAAAAACGTAAAACAAAGCATAAAAAGAATCATCAGTGGAATACTATTTCTTACCTTTTTCTGAAGTCGTTAAGAAACACAAAATATTACATCAATTATGCACTTTAACAAAAAGTTGACTGTCAACACAGAACGCACGCACTTTCGCCAACTGTCAAGGCCGCACTGAGTGTTGTTCGAAAGCGGCTTTGATTGGCTAAGGAGCTATCACGCGGAAGCATTTAGTTTATGGTATGTGTGGGTGACCTCATCTTACCTCGGTACCCCATCATGCCCCTAGTTCCCCTATTAAGAAGCCATTTTTTATATATTTTTGACAAAGTAACAATTTATATAAAAAGTATATTTATCAGTTTTCAGCAATCAGCATTATTTAAATTGACCTCTTTTAATTTAGTATGTTATGTAAGGCTTGGATTTTTGGTGTATTCCAACAATAACATTTTTTCCTTGTCATTACAATCACGTATCATCGACCAATTTTTCTAGCAACTATTTTCGTTACGAAATTTAAATTCTGCATAACGTTAGATATGTAACGTTCTTCGTTTCACGAATATTTCTGTAGCGACAGCAATAACTTACTCAATTGTAGCGTTATTCTTGCAAAGCGTAATAATTGTTGATTGAGGTCGTCCTAGTGGATGGGCCATAAATTACTTAGTTCTAGCGTTTGTCATCATTTCGGCAATTTTTCACTTGTGTGTGTTATGGCTTCATGGCTGCAATGATGTCATCAGCTCCTGTTTATTGTTCTTAAGACAATAAGGAGTCATTGTCATTCAAGTACTTGATAATCGAGTTCTGTGTACATTGAACTACGACTAAACCTTCCAACAATAGCAAACAGCGAAATCAATGATATTTGTTAATAATATTTTAACAGACGCAACAGTAACATAAAGATTCTTTTATTTATCATTTATTTACTGTTTACAATAAAATTAACCTTAAGGTTATACTGTAATACAAATTTTAAATAATTTAGCACTATTCTTCATTAAATCTACTTTTTTACTATCAGGTAATACATACATACATACATACATATAGGTATACATTTGAAGTTATTTGTGCGGACAAAATTTCCACTCCAAAACGTCTTTACTTGCTTAATTAGGAACTGGCTTTGAAGTCGCTGGTGAAAATATTCTGATTACAACTCAGAATAATATCTTTAAATTAGTGTTTGATCGAAAGCAGACGACAGCTATGGAAACTGATGGCGTGCTTGAGCGCTTTCGTACCGGGACCCTGAAGGTACTCGATCAATAAACATTCCTGTGGACGCATGATATTTCAACGTCGGATAAAATTAATTGATAAGCAATGCTTTTGTGCATTTCATTTATGATTGTTAATGTAATTTGTTTTCTTGGTAAATGTGAAGTCATTTTTATTTTATGAATGTGTATACCCCAGAGTGTTTTAAAGTCGACAAGTCACAGTGGCGATGTTAATCGGACTATCCAAGAAGTCTGACTAGCCAAATAGTTGGAAAACTTGAATGTGATGAAAAATACTGTAGTTGTGTTTCCATCAAGTAAAATCTTAATTGACTTGTGATAATTATAACATTATTAAAAGATACAGTTTTGAAATATAAAAAAATGCAACAAAAAATATCGACTTTATAAACACGCTATACACTGATCTTCAAAATATATGATACATAAATAACTCTTGAATGTATTTTATTTTATAGATTACTTTTAGAAAATTATCTTTATTTTAGTAGCTATATGGGTAAATCTATACTCGCTAGGTAAATAGCAGTAATGTAAATGATCAGTACTTGATAAAATATTTTTAGCTAGTCTTATAGCTATATGTATGATTATTGCTATTTAATATTTAAATATATATTTCTCTGATATTTAAACCGGAAAAACAAATTAAACTCAGAAATGTATTTTCATATATTACCTATAAATGTACTTAAGTTATTTGTACTTAAAAACTATACAATAAACAAAGTTTTTAAGTTCAATGTCACACAAAACGTACTTTTCTTGCAGTTGGTACAGAAACGGTTGTTCCCGGTAAGAAAGAGTATCACGTTCTGTAGATTTTTGTCTTTAATTCCCTAGCAGTACCGAATCAATTTTAATAGTTTTTATCTTATAATATTCTTCGCATATAAAATGAAAAAAATAATAAATATTATTTAAGCATTATTATTTTATTTTCAAAGCAACCTATCAGCGACGCCGAAAAGGTCCTTAAAGTTACAGTTTCATGTAGATAGTTGACGACACGAGCAAGTTGAAACGTTCAAAATCACAGTTTACATGAAAGTACATAGCGATGTCATGCCAACGACAACCATATTTATTATATAAGGCATGGTTTTGATTTGAGAGCATTTTGTCCTAACAATGAGTTGAGTGAATCAGCTTAACTTATGCTTTCTCACAGTGACTTGATATTAACACCGCGCATACCGACACTCCATTAATATAACATTAAAACTCATTTATGTAACATCAATAACATTTCACATACAAGTTTCGAAGTAGATACGTATACAAGTAACGTAACTTTTGAAGTATTTCGTAGTTGAACGTACCATCGTAAGATAGCTTTATTCTAAAATAGGGGATGCAGATCATATCTACACTTTATTTTAATTTTGTATTAAGTCCCAAGTTTTTGATACAATATAATTATGTATAAAACTGCAAAATTTATGCACATAACAATCAATATCACCCTTTTTTATATTCCTTGCTGCAATAATCACAACATTGGCAATTCAATTCAATTGAAATTATGATTATAATTTTAATTTATCTTTCACTCTGATTTATAATTACTAGCAATTTTATTTATGCAATCTAATCCAAACTTTAATTTAAAAAGATCAAAAGTATAAAATAGTTTGATGAAGGAATGAATGAAAGAACGGTGGCCGTTACTCATACGTTCTCGTGCAACCAGGCCCGCGGCTGTACAAGCAGCCGACGACGAAGTCCAACCGCGGCATCATGCTGAACGCGGTGGAGTACTGCGTGTTCCCCGGCGCCGTGAACGCGGAGGCCAAGCGGCGCGTGCTGGAGGAGATCGCGCGCTCCGAGAGCAAGCACTTCCTCGTGCTGTTCCGCGACGCCGGCTGCCAGTTCCGCGCGCTGTACTCGTACTGCCCCGACAGCGAGCAGGTGGCCAAGCTGTACGGCACCGGGCCCAAGCACGTCAACGACAGGATGTTCGACAAGTTCTTCAAGTGAGTGCCACGTTTGCGTTTTTATGTAAAGTCATGTGTACGACCAGGCTCTTATGTAAGTTATTGAGAAAAATGACCCAGTAAGCTATAATAATTCTGACCACTCTTGTTTCACCATAGATTACAAATCTTTTCAAAACAACCCTGTCAGCTCTGAAAATGTGATATTCACAGTGTTCTGACATTATATGGTAAAATTACTCCAATATTAGCTAAAGCGCAAACTTTTCCCTCTTGACTTTTAAATAAAATTTATCAATTGAATTATATTTTAATTGCGTGACGTTGTTTGTTTTCCAGATATAACTCGGGCAGCAAGTGCTTCTCACAAGTGCATACGAAGCACCTGACGGTGACGATCGACGCGTTCACGATACACAACTCGCTGTGGCAGGGCAAGAAGGTGCAGCTGCCCAGCAAGAAGGACATGGCGCTCGTCATCTAGCGCGGGACCGCCTGCCGCTATTCGTGTGGCAACGCGTCGCTGCGACACGCGACGCTTGTGAAACAAATTATAGTTTTCCTATCGTCTATTGGAGGGGAACGTTCTGTCACGTTCTGCCACGCGAGTATTCCACGGGTTCCGGACGGGACACGATACAGTTTAAATAAAACAATCCACGTTATCTAGTCGCCGGCGGCAATCGAGTCAAGCCTTATTACTCTTCGGTTAACGCTTCGGTAGGGCAATGTAATGCCAGTGTTAAAGACTATCGGTTAGTGCATTTCCCTATACGGGAACTGTTACGTTTTAATCGTGTTTATTACGTTCCGCTGGTCCTTTGGTGGGTGTTTACAATCTTACTCGGCTCATCGGCTGTTTTTAATGTGTTACGGAAATCTAGTGAGATCGTGAGTGCATTGTCCGAGTGTGTGCCGACCGATCGCCGCACTCTATCCGGCAGCGCTTTTAGACTAATCAAACTCATCGTTATAAGTATGTCGCTCTCGGCTGGAGTGCAGCTCGGATTGGCGTGTCATATTGTACAGTTAGGTGGGATAGGGACCGGATACTCGAATGAAGTTAGGTTTTCTTTTTATATTTGCTTCGTATACACACACGATCTTACTTGACTCGGAGAATTTTAAAAGACGTTATGTATGGCTCAAATTCTAACTTTTTTACAATGTATCAAGCATCACTATTGAGTAAGATCATATGTGGATATGTAGCGTTAAGTGTGCTCCTATTGGTTGGGATTATGTTTGCGAGAGTATATCGCGTCGAATTTGCGTCCGCTGCGATTGTTTTGTGATTGGTTTGCGGCCATCGGACGACCCGTGCTGGGGACACGTAGAATCGTTAAGTCAATGTATTTTTTTCTAGAGGCTCGGTGCGGTGTCCCAGTCTTGTTTCATTGTCCAGTCGTTTCATATCGTCTCCACTACACTAGAAATCTGGATGGCCTAATGATAATGGTTATTTAAAGTAATAACACCAAGGAAGCCTTAATAAGATTGTCAATAACTTTATATTAATGTAACAAAAATGTTAGTAAAGTATTTTAATATGAAACGTGTTAATATCTATGTTTCTGGTGTAGTCGGGACAGCTTCGTTCTACGTATGTATGCGTTGTTAGATTCGTTTTGTGAGGAATGTTGTTGAGTGTATAGATGCAATGTCTGCCATATGTGTTAGTGAGATGGTCGGTAGCGGCGCGACTGTAGGCAACTGTCCCGTATCACGTAAAGTAACAAATTCACAAACTAATCTTGCTTACTCGTTATAATATTTAACTCGTTAGTGATTATTTCGATTTGACTGGAGTTATGTTTAGAATGAATGGCGTATCTGTTAATGACCTTCGTTTAACGTTAATACAATTTCCATTTTTTTTACTGCTTGTATAGCTAAAGTAAGAGGAGGCACATTTTACGTGGTAATTGTACTGCCTTATCCTGTAAATAATTGTTTTTCTTTTTTGTATACAGCTATTTATTAAAAGAATGTTAAACGAAAATTGATGAATATCATTTTTTCATTGTTTAATGATTGGTCATCAATTATATACTACCGATAGTGTATGGTATGCAAATATATTGTATTATTAAAAAGCATAACGAAATAATATTGAATTTCATATTATGACGTCGTTTTATTTTCACGTACCCCGTTGACAGTCTCATATTAATATTTAAATAATTGTCATGACATTTCACGAAAAAATAATGTTGAAATAATTGTGTAAGGGAATTTGGACATTTGTCTTGGAGTTATTGTGTACAAAAACAACAAAGAAAATTAAATCTTATTTATTTCAATCTTCATGAAAAACGTACATTGGCAATAATACTGGCTATTAAAACTATTGTATTGTGTGAATCAACCCTCATTAATTAAAGCATAAGCGGTTCCCATATTTATTACTTGCTAGGTATATATTGAGTATTAATAAGATCATTGGAATTGGTAATCGTTGTTATGAAGAACGTTAAAATTATTAATCTATATAAAAATCGCGAAAACGCGTGTACTCACTAAAGAATGACAAATTTTGTTACAAATTGTCTAAAACTTGTGAAATACAATAACTTTATAATTTTTATAAATTCTTTAGTGAGTTCAAGATTTTCTAATTCCTGAATAGTATTGACTGGCAACTGTAGAAATCACAATTATTATTAAAACAAAAAATAATAATTAACTTTAAAATTATATCTATTATACAATATAATCTACATTCGAAACGAAACATATTCAACATAAAATTCTTAAAATAAATTTTCTAACTTATTTTTAGTATCTTCATAATTGAGCAATTTTGGGCACTAAAAGTACTACTATTGATAATATAAATTGACGTCATCTAAATATGATGACAGAAATACAACGATGCAAACTACAAAAACAATTATTTCGTATTCTGGAAAACAGGTAACAAATAATTTAAAAAATATGATGCGGATTCTTGATTAAAATGTTCTAATAAAATATGAATTTCTTCACATACTTTCTAGCACAGCATGTCACAGCATTTCAAGCAACTATCGAGATTTTTAATAACATAGCACAAACGGTAAATTTGCCTTTGAATTTATTTGTTACCAGGTTATTTAGGGCTAGCTTCAGTTTTTTTACTGACACAGAATACCGGTTCTCAGTTTAATTTGGCTGATACTGAAAGTCAGTCTTCGAAATTATCAATACCAGCAGAGGTCAACATTGGAACCTGGCATTATTATTATTTCAGTACACTAAGCTAGTATTGATTGTACAGTGTAATGCAGTGTAATTACAAAGGTAATCTAAATCAAGGTAGTTATATAATTATTTTTTATTACTCTTTCCTTGTAAACTACTATCATAAATATTCCTTATAGTCATTAATCAAAGCAGTCGATACTTGTACTTTTCGCCTGTATATAAAGTTTATTATCACGTTCAGTACTTTGCTGGGTACAAATTGTTATCCCAAATAATTTATAAATTATAAAACTCGAAGCATTTTAGTCCTAATCATCCCCTCCAGTTTAAGTATGTGTGAGTACCTAAATCAACAGAAATACTAACTAACAACAATTAAAAATGACTGCCTGTTTCTTGCTTGCTTGCTTAAAATAAATTTAATTTGAATAAACACACTTTGTTGACAACATTTACGTTAAAAACTGCAAATATTAAAATGTGGCTACAACATATTTGAGATATAGTAATAACATACACTTTTTAAATTATAGATCATATTCCTTACGCTAAAATGATAATATTATCATTCAGGTAATGCATGTAATACAATTTTCTACGTAAAACAAATATTATGTATGCTATAAATATTATAGCTATTCATGAACTTATAGATAATTCACAGATGATATTAAGCAGTAGTTTCAGGCGCCACTTTACGGAAAATAACCTCATAAAATCAGGATAAAACTGATTTGCAGCAATCCCGTGCTGACTATGTATTCTTGGTAATACTCTTATGATTTTTTTGACGTAATAAAAATAGTAAATTTGTATGCGGTCCACTTGCGTAACCATATATGGCTTCCACCCCGCTATTCATAGTAGCATTCCAACATTATACTAACCCTATGAGAGATCTAACATAGATGTGTTGTTACCATAAGGAATAACTTGATCGTCTTGTGTTAACATATCTGCTTACGCTCTTCCTACCAGAACATAGTAGCTTTACACTATATAACGATGTAATCGTAATAACATCACCTTCAAAATGATACTAAAATTAGACGCACTGCGTCTTAAATCAATGTATACATTAATGACGGTTATTCCAAAGCAATTCCATATTCATTGTATCATGTATGTATGAAGCACCAAATGTGCCGAGCGGCATAGTTCGTGGTCTACACGAGGGTGAAGTAGTGGGTGACGGGCTCTGCGCTGTTCTGTATGTCGAGCTGGTGCACCACCGTGTCTGTGTCCATCTCCTGTAATGTTATAAACAATTATTTGAATACGTTTTCCTTCAAAGACGACGCCTGGTCAAATTTATTGAAGGGCTAAGAGCTCAAGTTCTACTCCCCAAATTTAAAAGCAACCTAAGCATCCTGTTATTACGATTGCATCTGATCTTCATAGGGGCGGCAAAATAGGATTAAAAGGACCTAAGCCTAATCTTTTCTTTAATATAATATTTTACTATATTTTATTCACTTACTTCTTCATCCGAAAATCCATTTATTTCCACAGGAATAGTCTGTCCGTCTTGCGTGATGACCTGGAAATAACGAAGACGTTTAATTTAGGCTTGTACGGAGGTAAATACATTGCTATGGAGGCAAACCCTGAACAGGACTTAGCCATAGGCACCGTGATTAGCTGTGCGGGTTTGTAGTGGACCCACAACATAATTAAATTAAATGACGTTTATGACGTGTGTTATTATTTTGAACAATATATTTCACCATAAACATTAACATAAATACCTGCAACGATTTGCCGTCAGATGATGTAATCGCGAGCCGAGTGCCATCCTGCATCGTGAAGTGGAGAGGGTTGCCTTGTTCGTCCGTTACCTATAGATCACCGTTTAGACCGTTAAAAATCGTTACCATTTATTTTTGGAATCGAAACCACTCCAGAGTAAAAATCCTCCCGTACATACATATACATTAAACATATATAATGATAGTAATTGACAATGATATTGTAACGTCATTTATTTCGTTTTGATGCCAACATTTTTATTAGCGAAACTGTTAAAAAACGCTGCTATACTTGAACGACAACATTGTAAATGTTAAATAATATTTACCATCGTCCACAAAGCAAAGCATTTTAGGGCAAAAAAGATGTGATAGTGGTGCCGCTCACTCCAAACACAAATGATTTTAACACCTCAGTCACGTACTTAGATCCTATTATGAACCCACCGGTAGATGCTGCGCCTGCTCGAACTCCTGCACGTGCACCTGGTGGGCGTCCACCTCGTGCTTCATGTCCACGTGCACCACTTGCTGCTCGAGCGCCACCTGCTGCTCGAGCGCCACCTGGCGCTCCAGGTGGTCGTGGTCCACCTCCAGCTGCTCCAGCTGCTGGGAGACCAGCAGCGACGAGCCCGAGTACAGCTCGCATGTCGTTAGCACTTTGCTTTCTTCTAGGTTCACCGCCTGGAATGTCGTTTTATGGTGTTTTAGTAACAAACGAGCATATATCCACGACATGGTAAGTGGTCAATCAAATGGAGTTAAGAGCCTCACATTAGATCGGCCACAGACACATTGCTACCTCTGAGAATTAAGTTAAAAAAAAGTACAAGTCTGTCTTTCTTACGTTACCTTCAAATTATATCACCTAAATAATACTGACTGGTTTATATACGATTACAAAATTTTCATACTTGTCGTATTATGAACTAAATGTTTACTTAATCTTAAGCAAGTAACTAAAATACTGAACGTTACTACAACTTAAAAGATTATTGTAAACGAATTGGTCTCTCGAGCCTGATCTCAACAGCCCCAAGCATGTACATTAAGTAAAACCCCACCTGCTCCCTGTCAAGGATGTGGAAGGCGGGCGTGTCGGAGTCGTCGATGTCGTAGGCGACGTATATGACGCGCTCCTCCGTATCGTCGAGCGCGGGCTGCGCGGGCGCGGGCGGCTCTACCTGCTGGGCCTTGTCCGGCACCAGCAGGCTCACTTGCTTTTGGTTTTGCTGGGGGTTTGATTGAGAACTTTGTATTTGAATTGCAGGAATATCTGTTGCAGAAATTGGTTTTGAAAGAAATGCACAGTTTTGAAAATCAGAAGGTTGTTTATAGTACAAATATTTTTATTCTGTGATGTCTTTCACAGCGTCGTAGCTAGGTTTGTTAGCGCCTTTAACGCGATATGAATTTGCCTCTATTCACAACCCTTTTTATGTGTTAAGAAAATTATCGTAATCTTGAAGAAAAAATCTTGACGATCTTTTTTAGCGTTTACGTTTTATAAAATTAACATACACGTGCTTTTTCTTATACGGCGACTATTGTTTTCTGCGACAATTAATATTAATTGTAACATAAACTGCATAACTAAAA